>ML803661.1:267855-286427 GCA_009831015.1 Picea engelmannii
GGTGAATCAGTAATGAACATTTTATACCACTTATATTTAATCCTTTTAACCACAATGTATATTCCTTTAACTTATTCAACAATGTTCATCGGTTCATCATTAATATATTATTGCATCATAAAACATTAACATCCATCAGTGCATAATAAACACATCCACACAATGCACAGTACATCGATATTTTACGTGGAAACCGAATGCGGTAGAAAACCACATAATTCTTTTCTTATATGTCTTTAGAATTGCATTCAAGGAAGCACCAACTTCCAATTCTCTGGCTCCAATGAGAAGGAGGCTCCAACCGCTTGTGTTCTTCGGCTCCAACCAGAAGGTGGATACAACCACCCAATTATTTGGCTCCAATCATAAGGAGGCTCCAACCCCTTAATTCTCAGGCTCCAACTCCTTGATCCTCCGACTCTAACCAGAAGGTGGCTCCAACCACCTATCCTTGCCCCGTCCTGCTTCCCTGAAATATAAATGCCAAATGTAGAATATTTGTCACTGTCACAAAAACCTCTACCAACCTATACCAATAACCTGTCACAACTTGTACCAACAACCTATACAACCAGCCTGTCACAACCTGTACAAACAACTCGTCACAACCTGTATCAATCAACGTGTACCAATAAACCTATATTATCAACCATGTACATGAATAAATCACACAACCTGTACCATCACAAGTGCATCAACTATGCACAACACATCCTATCACAATAACCTGTCACATTAACCTCATCAACCAAATCAAATCTACTCACCAATATCAATCACCAAGACAACTCTCAACCATATGCACGTTATCACCAAGATGTGCTTCACCCAAGACTACTCACAAACATCAACAATATGTACCAAGATCAAGATGTGGTTCTAAAAATATACCACGTCATATATGCCACATTATCCATAAACTATGTGCCAACGATACTACTAGCAAGTGCCTCTAGCAATGAACCAAACATGTACCAATCATGTGTCACCAACACTACTAGCAAGTGCCTCTAACAATGCATCAAACATGTACCAATCATGTGTCAATCAACAAGCCAAACTATGACTCATCAAGACATATCAACATTACCATACCATACATCAACTATATGTTTGAACATGCACCCAACATGTACATCAACCAAATATCAAATACATATACCATGACATCCAACAATTAGTCCTCTAACAATACATCACACTGCCATAAGCCAAATACCATAAATCCTTACACAAGACCATGTGCCAATAATATGTAGTCAACCTGTACCAAAATATACCAACAATTTGTACCAAGAACCTCCTCAATAGATCAGATCTAATAACATAGATATCATACTCAATATCACAAGAATATCACTCAAATCATATGTATCTATGTCTCTCTATTCATGTGACATACATGTGCATACAATCATAATCATGTGTAACGAACCCTCACGTGGACTAGACATCAAACCCTCACTATTATGCAGCCTCAAACTACACCAACAACTTCATCAGCACATCACAGCCAAAAACCCTCAACCATGTACCAAGAAATACAAGATATGCCTCAACATTCAACCCAACAAGATGTATCAATAATATACACCAGACATACCATTGTTGTATTTCTGTAAATCTAGATCATACAGTAAGTTTCATACAACCAACAACCTCTCTAAGGAAAATCTTCAATCTCCCATAACCATATCACATGTAGACAACAATATCCAACTACACATAAGAATATGACATACCTTTTGAACCTGTAGATATATCTATTGTACATGATCACTGCAGACCTTTGTGAGAGCTTGCTTTTAGACTCTAGGGACTTGACATCCTCATACACTCAAGTTTTCATGGATTTTATATATGTACGTGCCTCGACCTTCTTTATCCCGTGTATGTACATGCCTTCCACAAAAGCTCACGTATGTACGCGACTTCCTCCACTGTAGCTCACGTATACCTCAAAAACTAGGGTTTTTTCAGTAATTTTGCAACTCTGAAACTTTCGTCGTCAACCCTTCTTTGCTACCTCAGATTTGCATAAATTTAGATGTATCAATGAGTACCTGCAATAGACTTTTCACAAATAATAGATATTCAATGTGCTCATTAGGTGCTAATAGGAGACCCTTTCTCTCTTATTTATACTCTCCAAGTAGCTTCCTCAAGGGGTTATCTTCTAACTAACTTTACCCAACTTCCTTATTTTAGGGATAACCCACTTCTAACCACTTTGTCCACTTACAACCACTTTATCCATAAATAGTGATCTCTCCACTTCTAGTTGCAACTAATTTATTTTAATTATTTTCTTTTTGCAACAACTTAACTCATGATTAACTCCTAGTTATAACCACTTTGGCTAGTAAACTTCTTCTAGGAACTTCTAGAATAAATTGACTTCGTTGACCTTCTAGGGGCTTCTAGATAACTCTTGAGGGTTCTCCAACTTCACAAGGACATAACTCTCTAACTGCAAGGAGTTATGCGGTGTTCTACATTTCACCTGAAATGGAACGACATGTAATATTCATTTAGAATAATCTCATTTACAAATTCATTGATCTCCATTACATTATTCCTAAACCAAACTTTGGTTCCTTACCCATATCTCTGGAGCTACCATACATACCACCGGACATACTCAAGGGTTGACATCAATACATAATAATACTCTCCAAGGGTTGACATCAATGAAAACCAACTATCCAATTATCCATCAATCTAAACCAATTGTCTGACATGTTTGAAGATGACTCAATATACCAATGGATGAGGAATTACAAGGATTTATTATGAAAATGACTCCATATCCCAATGGATATAGTAGTTGAACCATGATTACAGATCCTCAACAACCCACAGGGGGTCACTATCCCATAGTTGGAGCCCGATGTTGATCAAAACATTTGATCACCTAGATTTCTCGTTCTTTGAATAACAAAACAAAATTGATATGAGAAGAAGGAAATTTTGAAAGATTATCATTTCGTAGTGTAGCCCTCATTCTCAACTTTGTTATGCATCTTATAGATTAAAAACCCGATGCCTTATGCTCAATATAACTAGGTTTTTATTCAATCGCCCAAAGAGCACTTTTCCATGTGCAACACAACTAATTTTATGGAACTAATATTTTCTTGGAACCATGCCTATTTTCGGAATCATGATTATATTTTCAGAACCATGTTGATTTTCTTGGAACCCCATTTATTATTCTTGGTACTATTCTTAGTAATCATTTTCTTGAGTTTCATTTTCTTGTTTCTTCATTCATTTTCTTGTTCCACTCTTCCATACTTCATTCATTTTCTTGGTTCCCCATCACCACTTTTCCCACTTCCCATACTTAGCATTTTCTTGATTTTCTTTTGGGGCTACCTCTGCATCCCGTTACTCCCTCCCCTCTCCTCTCTTCCCTTACTCCTTTCCCCTTACTTGGTATTTTTCCCATCCCTCACACTCCTCTCTTTCATACCTCACTCTTATTTCGGATCTCACTCCTCTCTTTCGTAACTACACTACTTCAGGCCTATACTCCTCCCTCACTCCCAATCTTCTTCTCTCTCCTCCCTCACGAACTCCCCCCTCTCTCGTTCAATTTTTCTTCCTTAAAATTTATTTAATCCCCTCTCAATTTTTTAACATGGACCAATCACATTATGACACATGTTATCAAACCAATCCATGACACATGGATACCAATGAAATCATGCCATGTGGCATACTTGATATCCAATCACACGATGTCACATGGAAACCAATGGGACTATGACATGTGGAAGCTTACGGTATCCAATTTCATGGTGAGACATGGAAATGACGTGGACGTCGACTCATTGTTGATTAGGAGTTTTTTGGGTGCTTGGTGGATGATGAATGGTCAGTCAAAATTTTAATTAATTCATGAAATTTTCTAAGGTTCAAGCCTCCAAGTCTCCATAGTATCTTTATGCTTCGCATATAACGCATGTTAAATTTTTTAATATATACTCCAAACTCCAAACACCAAAAATGCATGTGGGATATCTATTACAAAGGAAAAGTCAAAATTTTTAAATGGAGAGGTGAATTTGAATGAAGGGCTCATATTAACCCATGAGATTTGATGAACAACTATTGAGCAACGATTTTCCGAAGGTCATATCTTGAGATACAGGAGTCGGATTTGGACAAACTATACCTCGTTGGAAAGGTAATTCGACAAGAAAGATGATGGAATATGTTTCAATAGTTCAAATTGGCCATGATTGTCTCAGAAATGGAAATAAAAATAATCTTGGTTTTCATGGTTTGATGATAGATCTGCTTGGAACCTCAACTTCTCGAGCTTGTAACTTGATATCCATAACTCCAAATTGCACTTAGAAGGACTGTTGGAAAGAAAAGATGATGAATATTGAATATATAATGTTTTCCATGGTAGAAAGGACAAATATATTGCTTATAAAATCAAAACACAATCCACTTTTGTTAAAGGAAATCAACTTGAAAATTTGAAAATAAACTTTATTAAAGGAATAAGTGGGCCCTACTTGGAGGCACAAATTTCAAGGACATGAGTCATTAATGAGACTTCATTTAAGAATTAATTAAAATTGTTTTACTCCAAAAATGAATCATGGAAAGTTATAGAAAGACAAACACCAACTACTTCAAGAACAATGAAAGCAGATTTTAAAAGGGCAAGAGAAGGCACTATGAAGGGGTTGGTAGTCATAAGTTTCTACAATGGCGAAGTGTCTGCAAAAAGAAAATATATATATTTCCAATATTCGGTGGACTGGCCTGCTAAAACTTGTCTCTCTGCATCTTCTTCTTTTTTGTTTCTTTCCATCAAATATTCCATGTATATATGGAAAACATGAAGATTTGGATCTAAGCAGTTTTTTTATGTAGAAATCTTCAGTCATCTTGTAACATTTCAGGTCCAAATGAGTGAAATCTCTACTTGTAAACAATAAATGTGGTTTATTTCAAATCATGTGATTTTCATTGGAATATTTTGAGGATGTTTCACTCTTGCTCCAGACATTATTGAACTTTTCATATTGGGATATTTTTAAAAATTCCTCCCGCAAAGAACTATTTTGGGGTATTACATTAGTGATTTCTTAGACTTGAGTTGAAAGCATGTGATTTCAAATGTATTACCTATCAAAATATTTTTGAGTTGTAATGAAGTTACATTTAAATTTCTTTGAAGAGATTTCATTTATTCATTTTGCAAAATTCATAACAGATTCCAAGTTTAGTCTATCTTGCAAGAAAGAAAGAATGTTTCTTGAAGGGAGACTCCAAAACTTTGTAGACACAATTTATCCTATCTTTTCTTTAAAATGATCTTATGTATATTGTATAATTATATATAAGGGTTGTACATTTTTATATATAATCTTTCTTGGAAGATATTTCGGGGTTTTCTCTTTAGCATTCACCCTTTACATTCATTGTAAAACCTTACAAAGAATCTTCCAACATTTCATCCAAAGAGGAGTACCACCTCTCTAAAACCACATGGGGATTCATATCCTCACGAGGTTGACATTAAAACCGTAAAACGGTCTTTTACATCAATATGAGGGGACATTGATTAATCGACATTAGAATGTTTATTGATAGACATTACATCCAAATGCCACATCAACACATGCCATATCAATTACCATAGATATACAATCAATGTTGCATCGACATTTAGGTCACATGATCGATGTTAACTAATGTTGAAAAGACATCAAAAAATTATCATAGAGGTCATGTTTAATATCAATTAATCAACATTGTCCCCGTGTTTTGATTACATGATCGACATTAGCTAATGTTAAAAAGACATCAATAAATCGATGTTCTAGACATTTTTGGAAAAAATATAGTTTCCAAAATGACTATAATAATAATATGATATAGGCACTAATTGAATGTAACACACCTATATCCCATGTCAGCCCACATTACTAAACCAAATCAACTAACATAACTCTGATACATTTTTATTATGAATGCATACACACAACATGACAAAAATGACTCATACAACTATCATTCATTTCCAAAATTATAAATGTAGACTATTTAAACACACACAACAAAATTCAAACATAAAAAACACAGAATAGATATTGTTCAAGCACTACAATAACACAATAATTAAAAACAATAACCAAAACACTTATCTTTATCAAGATTTACACAACCATTTCTAGACGTCGGATGTTCCACCAAACCATAGGCAATGTTGCCCCAATTCTCTTTGCAACAAGCCACCCTCGAGTTGGGGCTATGAGTCCACAAGGATATACATGCTTCTATGGTTGGCTAATGTCCACTCTAATACCCCAATACCTAGTAAATTCATAGTGACGTGACTTCTACAAAAATTCCAACAACCCATCTCTCTTCCCCATTAGTATACACAACCCAAGAGATGAGATTTCCTTTTGTACAACATAGTCCCTCAGAAAACCTCCATCCCCTCCAAGGCTCTAGCCAGGAATATCTCAGTTGGGGGCTCTGGGAAATCCAGTTGTAATATGAGTGCTCACAGAAGCCTTTATACAAGATCTTGGGTAATTTCTCACATAAATATCATAACATGCATGGCAACCTAGTTCTTAGCATAAATCACAACTCTCTCACGGTTGTTTTCACACATAGTATGAATGTTTCTCTCTTTAGCACCAAAACTATGGTTTTCCTCTCTTCTTGTTGTCCCAAAAATCAACTCTCCCTTCCTACTCAAATTTCCCTTCTCTTTTCTCTCATGCATGTTTGACTCTCACATTTCCTAAAAATGATTGTACTCAACCCATATTATCATAACTAGGTGAGGTAACTCTCTCACCCAACCTATTACATGCATTCAATGATATAGTTCCCATATCAGGTGTACTCAACCCATGCTCTCTTAACTAGATGACTTGACTCTCTCACCAAACCCCTTACATGCATTCAATGATTGGTTTTAATAAGTAAACGGAGGACTATATAGTAACTAAAAAAATGATTTTGGAAAATTGCATGGGATTCTAGGCATGTTGAATTCTCTCAAAACCACTTTGAGCCCCCTATGTTGTGGAATCATAACTCCCCATGACTCTATCCTTAGATTTGTTTTAGCTAACGATGTATTTAATTTCTATTATTTTCAATGTACAATGTTTACATATTACAATGTGTATCCCTCGACCATTCATCATATATACAAATATGCATTTCTAATTAGGGGATAAAAACTGAGGTGTAACAATCCCCCCCTCCTTGTTTTTTCACTATCCTCAATGAACATCACCATACAAGTGTACATGTATACATACATAGTTGACATCACAATACTCAATAATTTCACAATTTAATGACTCCTATAACAATTCCAACCAACAACTCTCATTCCCCTCAACCTGCACAACCCAAGAAAGTGTACCCTCTTTCTCTACCCGGTAGTCCCTCAAGTTGTCCCACTTCCCTTCCAAGGCTCCAACATAGGTCAGACAAGAAGTCTTAGAGTTGTGGCTCCAAGAACTTTAGCTACCAAAAATGGAGTTTCTATGCATTTATATACAAATGTACATTCAAATTTCCTCTAGATCTGCAAAATGTTGCGAGTATTCTTCCTATGTGGCCTCCTCATGATCCCAAATGGCATATTCAATATCGTAATAGGTCCATTGGACCTTTACCAAGATGATGGATCAATTCCTAAGGATGTGTGTTGGCTCCACCCAAAACTCCCCTTCGTTCTCTACCTAGATCACAGTCCAATCAATTACGTGGTTAGGTTTAGACACATACTTTTTTAGTAAAGACAGATGAAACACATTATGAATACATGTGGATTCAGTCAATCCAAACATAAATGCAATAGGACCGATCCTATGTAAAATCTCAAATGATCCACAATATCTCACTACCAACTTTAGGAAACTTCCCAATTTTAGGGAGCTCCTTTTAGCCTTTACTTTTAGAAGCACACTCTCGCCCACTCTTAATTCTTTGTGTGCACTATCTTTATCTACGTAACTTTTCTACTTGTAGCGTGTAACCTTTAAATTTGCTCTATATTTACCATCTTCTCTTCCATATCCTTAAGCATATCTAGCCTAATAATGACTTTGTCTGCTAGGTTATCCTAGCTTACTGACATGTTGCATTTTCTACCATACAAGGCTTCAAACTAGATCCTCTTCAATGATTCCTGATACCCATTGTTATAAGCAAACTCAAACAAATGAATATAGTCTTCCCACCAATAAGTCTTGTCCATTATATACATTCTTATATATCTTCAATTATTTGGCTGATCCTCTCTGTCTACCCATCTAATTTTAGATGGCACATTGTGTTCAAATTTAGACTTGTCCCAAATCCTTTAAATAACTCTTTCCAAAAATTTGATGTGAACTTGGGATCTCTTTCAAATACAATTACCTTAGGCACACCATGTAGCCTAACAATTTTAACAATTTGCTTCATGTCAGATGCCTTATGAGTCATCTTGGATGTATTCCATCCCCGTCTCTTTGCATGATTCTTCTTAACTCTAAGATGTCTTTGTTGTCCATAATGTGATCCTCAACAGTCCAGAACAATTGGAGGATGGTCGAATAGGGAGGTTCTTGTGATCCAAATGAAAATAAGAGTGTTATACTTGTATTTGACACCATTGGTCTTGTAAGGTTTCTATGAGATGTTAGGAATTTGTGCACTTTCACTAAGGAAATTGTTCACAAAAAGATCATAATGGGTTGGAAAAGGCTCATAATTGAGCATGGAACTTAAGCAAAAATATCATATTGGATTGGAAATAGCTCATAATTGATCATGGAACTTGTGAATGACTTGTAATTACTAAGTTCACATGACATGAAGCCTATATTCAAGCTCCTCAAATATTCTATAAGATGGAGCCAAGCTAAGGGAAGAGGGCATCACAATATAGAAGTGTCTGTATGCCAGTGTATTGGAGCAAAAATCTTTGTCTTAGAGTTTGCTACATATTTTTGAATGTTGGGCATCAACATTGGTGTGACTAGAACCTACATGAGAGCTATATTTGCTTTATTACTGTGATACCATGCTAGGACATGCTTGATAAACAAGGTGAGAGTATGGCTAAGGAGAAGGGTTACAAGTCTTGGAGATAGGAGTACAATAAAAAATCTCAAGTTATATAATTTATTGCTATAAAATCTCTTCATTTAATATAGATCTACACTCTCCCACCCAAAAAAAATATTTATAATTTATTACTCTATTTTGTATCTTGAGTTAGATTTTTTTCATTTAAATAGGCTTGAGCTATTAGATTAGATATTATTTCATGCAATATTTCATTTGTGATGTTATAAGGGAACGAGGAAGTTGGTTCTTGTATGATTAGTGTGCAGGTAATCAGATGGAGCAACATGTTCAGAGCTAGATCTAGAAGAATTCAACATATATGTTGGACAATCCTTGGAATTCTTATAAGTTGACCCTTTCTCCTCTCATTTCCTTATGAAATTGTGTGATTATCTCTAAGTGAAAGAGGAGTGCTATATATCATGTTGTCTACCATTGGTCTATACCCAAAAAATAAGCGGATTTGCTTAATTGTAGGTGAATTTCTCATCAATAGAATTGTTGACTCTACTGGGGAGAAGTCCTTGATTTATTCACTTTAGGGTTTTCCTTAATTGTTTTCCATATTTATTTAGGGTATTTCGGTAGTCCTTGCAGTTGACACCTTGCTCGCTTGCTTGTGGATCAATTTTCAGGTAAATTTTTGAGTTTTTTTAGTGAATTTTTGAGTTTTTTGCTCCTTTTCTTGAGAATGGAATCTTGTACACACACCTATTCTTCATAAGAAGAGTGTGTGCATGCTCTTTCCCTTAAGAAAGAGTGTGTGTATATCCTGTAGCACTCAATTTCATTGTTTCTACACGTTTTCCTTCATTTTTAAGGTGTTTGTTTGGCTGTCATGGGAAGCTAATATTTTCATTTAGTAAGGTCTTCTTGCTTTTATACTTTGTTAAGTGCATTAGGGTTCATTTATAAGAAAAAGAGCAAAAAACATCATTTTTTTCATGTTTTTCGTTTTTTTTCATTTGTAAGACTACTTTAGTTGATTGTGTTTTTCATAAAAGTTTTTTGTTTGGTAGTTTCAATTGAGGAGTGATTGTTGTGTTCTGATTTTGAAATTGTGAAAATGAACCTCTTGTTCCCTTCCTTAGATAGAATTCATCATACGGAAATAAAATTGCATTTCTGTGCATTTTTAGTGCCTTACTTAATTCTATGGAATTGAAAGAGTCTTGAGAACATCACCAAGTTTATTCCATACCCTTGAGTAAACAATATACCTAAAAAGAAGCAGATTTAAAAAGAACTAGACGTTTTCTTTATAGAGAACAAACATTAGCCTAAGTTCCAGAGCCTTGGTGTAGGATTGGAGAGTAAACTCTCCAAGGCCGCAAAACCAAACTAGGAATTGACTAAAGAGAGACAAATTTGTTAGGAGAAAGGAGTGATTTCCAGGAAATCACATCTAACATATGTGTCAAGCACTATGATCAACCTAAGCAAGTGGGGAAAATTTCTCATCTTCACTTGTTTGGTGAGATTATCGTGTGTACAAGGGTTCTAGATTGAAGTGGCAAGTACTCGAAGTGGCACAAATTTTCTCTAGAGCATTGGGATGAGGAGTTATTTTTGTATTTCCTACCCATACACATAGTATTGGCCCATAACTATTCCCCCAGCCCGCTAATCATGAAGTGGTAAACTTAGTGGATTTTCCTAGGGCATGAAACGATTGAATACAAGAGGGAAGTACTTGTGGTACCTAAGGCAGATGCATAATCTATGTTTCAAAGGTACTTTCACCTTGGGTGATTGTTGCATGAATATTACCATAACTATCTCTCAGACATTTTCTAGCTGGTCCTAGGCCCTCATCATCTCATATTGGTTTTCAGAAGGCCCGTTTTATTATCAATTGCTTGTTTGTTGGAGTTTATAGAATTTCTAGGGTGTGCTCTATGTTTAATTATGTTTATTTGCCTTAGGTTATTGTTTTCATTTTTCAAAACACATATTTCACTATGGCTAACCAACCTCCTTGTTGCTCTCATAGATAGCAAGAGATTCCTCTAAAAATAGAGGAATCACCATTTACAAAGGAAAACACCAACACAATAGTATTTGAAACCCACACATCAAATTCATAGGAGGGTGAACAAGTGGGGATCAAAGTCATTGACAAAATCCCTCCACCCAATTTCAATCCTCCTTTGACTGGCCTTTAGACCCTTTACTTGTCCAAGTGTGGACCTTATTTTGGTGATACTTTTTCATTTTTTAGTAATCCTCACATGATGATAGGCATTTGTTGGTAATCCAGTATGGGAGGACCTATTCCCACATCCCCAAATGTGACGTGGAGGAGTCATAGTGGCCACCTCCATTCCACTAGTTAGTGGGATAACTACTTCCACTTCTATGCTTCAAACGTTAGGTGTTCCCATTTGGGGAATGTCATCAATCACATCTCTTCCTTCCACTATTTTATCAATGCCAACTATCAATCCATCAGTTCCTACATCCGGATTCATTTTCGACGGGGGACAATCCTTGATTTTATTGTTGGGAGTGGGTTCCCACATGTTTCTAGTATACCCATAGGTAGTTCAAAAATATCTAATCCTAGTTTTCCTTTTGGTTGGAACTTCAATTCTAGGTCTAGATCAACAGCCAATGATTATACCATCTCTGGGGGAAACAACGTCCCTAGGGGCATTAGTATGGGGGGATCTATGATTCCATCAAGACCACAAGGTCCATCATTAATCCATCAAAACATGTTTTCCAAGAGAAAGTTCCCTTTCTTAACAAACTTGAATTTACTAGATCTATCATTATTGATAAACAACCCCATTAAGCATCAACCCACATGACCGACAATACCCACAAAATTTCTATCAGACATACCCAAGTTTGACAAACATAAGATCCTTCCATGCATGTCAAGACTTTCCACTTGTGTGTTCATATAAATCATTAGTGGAAGATTGCAAAAGGTTGTGTCTTTTCTAGATAATCTTAATAGGGAGTGCTACAAAAATGGTATATTGAATTGTCATCTGCTTCATTTAGTGATTTTTCATCTTTGGCGATATCGTTTTTGACACATTTCCAACTTCCCATACGATATGAGACTGGAACCAAAATTTTGACATATTTATGTCAAAATATTGTCATGCATATCTCTGATCATATCCATGAATGGAGATGGTGGCATAGGCTCATTAGAGCTAAAATTTGGATCAATTTCTAGCGGATTAGTTTGTGAAGTCATTATTGCCTCAATTTTCCAATGATGTGGCTATGTCAGGATCTGTAACCGAAGAGTAGGTGATTTTATGCACTCAACATCTATTTTGTATTTATTCTTATTCTATCGCATTACATGACATAATCCTGGACGCTCCTAGGCCATCAACAAATCCATCCAAACCTATCTTGGGACCACATAACGATGGCCCTAGTTGGTTATGTTTCCCATGATTGTATTGGCTAGTTGACCAGACAAATGGATCAAATGACCATATCATATAATCCATATACAACTGCACCAACATCACAAAATGTCTCAGTCCCTACTCACACCTCCAACATTCATTTGGTACAATTCAATAATCCAAACAATGCTCAACAACTTGGAGGCAAAAAAAAAGAATAGAAAGAAAATTCTAATGCTAGGCAACGGACCACATCTGATCAAAATGTTAATGTAAAAGGAACTAAAGAGAAAAACAAGTTAAAGTTTCCATGCAATATTTGTAATGGAAACCATATTAGTCATCGGTTTCATTGATGGATGAGATTCAAATTTACTTAGCCCAAGGGGGAGCTCCACATGAATCCATTTTCCTTGTGAATCATTTTCCCTATAATAGCTACAAATGGTTTCAAAAATCCCTCCACCTCTGCAAGGGGGAACACAAGGAAATCCCCCACAAGGGGGAAATGTCAAGAATTCCAACGTATCCATGTGTGATGAAGGCATCCATTTTCAAAACAAAGCTTGTAATTACAAGGTTTCTTAGATTGGTCCTTCTGATAAAGATCTATCTTCATCTCATCCTGGTGGCCCTCTGCAAACAGGTAATCCATCGTTTGATACAATGCTTCACCCACACAAGGGTGTTATATAAACATCTATGTACATCCCTAATACCCAAGCCACTCACAATTATAGTATTGTTGAGGATTTAGCCCAAACGCCTTGTGTTATGTTATCCCTAGAGATCCTTCAAAGCTACCCCACAGAATCCAAAGAATTTTTTACTACTATTGGCAAAGTTGATCCCTTGGATACTCATTTAATTACATTTGACTTTGACCAAAGTTGACCTAGGATTCCCCACTGGATAGATTTCCAAATCCAAGAATCTTCACGTGGGACAAACATATTTAGATGTGTGGTTGATGAAGGAGCCTCCACTTGCATTATGTATTTTTCATGTTGGAGAGCCCTAGGTTCTCCAGAGATTTTCCATTCAAACACCATGTTGAAATCATTAGATGACCATATGTTTAAGCCCTATGGAATCATTGTTTCATTTCTCGTTGAGTTAGGAGAAAAGACTATTTCAGTTGAAGTGGAAGTAGTTGGCATACCTCTAGATTACAATATTTAGTTAGGGTGTAGTTGGGTTTATGTGATGACAGTAGTTGTGTGTTCAGTCTTTAGGGTTCTCCACTTTCCTCATAAAGGAAAAGTGGTTACTATCGATTAGTTAGCCTACTGTATGCTAGATTTAAGGACTAAAACTAGTAAAAATTCCATTTTTTGTTGGTTCCACAGGAGCTTACGATAATGTTAGTGTTGGAATGTATAAGGACTCATGTTTGATGGGTACTTTAACTCTTCCTCCACCATTCAATTCCTCAAACTTGACTCCTATGTGAATGATATCCTCGGTTAATATTGAATCACAAGGTTTTTCCTCATCTTCTAGATCAATTTTTTCTGATGTGTTAGTTTCCAATAGGGATCCTTGGGTAGTGCCTCATCCTTCGGAGGTATAGTCATTTGAAGTGACTGTGCCATTGAGAGTGGTAGAGATTGATTATTAAGAAATCTAGATGGCATTAGTCGAAGTTGATTAGAAACTCCTTCATGATATGGAATATGACTAGTTCACTTCACCCATCTTGGCTATCAACCCTCCCAGTTAATGTGATTTCTTGGATATTGATTTGCCTTCAAATGAGGCCATCCTTGAAGCCATGACTATGGATGATAAACTATGGGTGGATAGGAATCATCATTCATCCTTTCTTCTTGATTTGGAACTAGAAATTGACACAAATTTTCCCCCTAACACATGATGTGTTTGCGAAGGGAAACTTGGTGAACATTTTGAACAATATACCTCCTAACAACTCCATGAAGCTTGGCCATTTCAAAGACTCTTGAAGAACATTTTTTAGGTCATCTAGTGAAATGATAATCCTTAATCCGATTGTGATTGGGATTTATTTTTGAGAGATTACTATCGAATTTTCCACTCCAATCCATACCGAAGACCGGTGTCTCGTACCTTCACCATGTATTGATGGGAATCATCAAGGAGTTGTGATATCTCACGATATTTTTACATATGTTATTCCTTGAGTAGTTCATGATAATAACTTGATTATGGTTTATGACCAAAATCATGATAGGTTGGGAATGTGGAAATTCGAATCTAGGTGGTGTGTCCTTGGCATGGTGTGTTGTATAATGTTGGCAAGGGCCTATGAGTTCATTGATTACAAAAGAGATCCTTGGCTTGAGACTTGCAAGAGGCTCTACCTGAAGCACTATGTGTAAGCATCGATGTTGCGTGGTGTTGTGTACAATTTTTCATTTTTTGAAGGTTTTTGTTTTTAAAGTTTTGTATTACAAAGCATGAGTTGTTATTGGAGGTTTATATTGGATTTATTAACTTCTGGACTAGTGTTGTTGATCATGTATACAAGACTTTGCARACATTTTCTTTAGTAATTTTCTATGGTGATCATTGTAACTTGCACAGTAGTGCCTACCATTTATCGGTTTCCCTAGCTAGCATTCCCTTTGCCATTTGGTGCCCATCTTGAATTTATCTATAGTCTTGGGAACCCTTATTTAGCCCCGTCATGACTTAAAAGTTGAGACCTCATTCTCTCTTAATCTTTCCTCTGACCATGTCCTGAAGGTGTTCCTGTTATTTTTATTGTTTTATGGTTGCATGTGCTTATTGTTTCTTGTGTCTTGGTGCATAGTAGTACGTTATTGTGTGTTTAATCGTACCTATTTCCATTGCAATCACTCACAACCTTTCAGCATTTTCATCAATTTTCCTTTGTTTTGTGACCTTTATCCTTAGAGAAAAAAACTATGAGTGGATATCACTTTTCCAACACCTTTTTTCATTTGTTTTTCACATGTTTGTTCCATGTGCTTGGAATGTAGTTGCATGACATTGATCCACTCATTTTATCCAATGTAGAATACTTTTATCTCTTTTTTGCACTCATAAAAACATGAAAAGACATAAAAAATAAAAATAAAAAAGCGAGGGTAAAGAGTCTCAATCTTTACTCAATTTGAGTGGAAGTCGTCAGTTATTGTCACCCTTGAACATGACACCTATGTTCATCATTGTTTTACAGTTGGGATTTATATTTTGTTAGTAGATGTACCATGATTATGATTTGTTTACTCTCGTGGCTAGTTATTATTCCATTCACTATGTACAGTGCTTCAATGCCTCCTGCATTGTCACACTATCTCAGTTAGTCCATTTGAGTCAATGTTTCCCAACTCCTCATTGAGTTGTGCTATATTTTCAAGGGAAGTTGAGCCCGAGACAACCATTTTGTAGTCTTATTAGCATTTCATGTCACCATCCCCATGTTAGTTGTACTTGGTGATTCACTTCGTCATAACATCTTTCGATTTTTGTTTCATGTCTATTGTTGTGGGATACATTAAGGCCCTCCTTTCGATGGATATATTCCTATTGACACTAGATCATTATCTAGGAAGTGGATTTAGAAACCTGGATAGTACCTTGGAAGTTGCAGACATTAGTGGTAGGATTCCTCACAATTGACAGTGGGTTTACATTATTGACCCATAATTGATTGATTATATGAATGTTCAACATCAACTCCCTTATTCACACTCGCTAGATTGTAATATGTACCTTGGGGTCCATTTTCATTATTAGTGGTTCCCCTTGCATTTGTTAATGGTATTAATTAGTGACCGGTAATTAGATAAGTTCTACCATGATCAACATCAACTCATTGATTCACATGGTGTAGATTTGTACAATCGATGGGTTTGGATTGAAGACCTTGGGTTAGGTGCATCCCCTATCAATGCTACCTTCCCAAGTTGCACAAGAATATATCACTTATTGATTAGTACTTTGAAGACCATAGTGGCACTATTTGTGTTAAGTGTCTTCCTGATGTATATCGTGACATATATCCACATTGTATTTTCTCATGGCTATGGTTTTTTATATGATATGGATCCACCATGTACTATTTCGTGGCCATGGTCTTGAATCTCATTTCATGGATCCGTAGTGTATTTTTTTGGTGGCCATGCTTATTCATATATCCAAGCATGGTATGCCTCAAGGGTGATATATATATGATTGATTGGTTTTTGTTTGCAAGTACTTCTTGGTTCCTTGATCTAAGGAACTCCTCCTTAAACTACTCGTTTCCATGTACTTTTGTAATATATTTTGGCCATCAGTTTCTCTTCTGAACTCATACATTAGGGGGCATATGTTATACTTGAATTTTCCACCATTGGCCTTGCAAGGTTGCTATGAGATATTAGGAAGCTAAAATTCACTTTCACCAAGAAAATTGCTCACAAAAAACTTATAATTAAGAAAAAAGCTCATTATTGAGCATGGAACTTGTGCATGGCTTGGAATTTCTTAGTACATGTGCCATGAAGTCTATCTTCAAGCTCCTCAAATATTCCATAAGAAGGAATCAAGCTAAAGGAAGAGGGCATCACAAGACAAAAGTGTCCTTACACTAGTGGATTCAACTCATCATTGGAGCAAGAATCTTTGGCTTAGAATTTGCTACATATTGTTGAATGTTGGGCATCAACATTGGTGTTACTAGATCCTAGGTGAGATCTATATTTTCTTTATTACCGTGATATGATGTTAGGTCATGCTTGTTTAACAGGGAGAGCTTGTGGCTAAGGACAAGGGTTCCATGTCTTGGAGCTAAGAGTATGACAAAAGATCTCAAGGTATATAATCTATTGCTGTAAAATCTCTTTCATTTAATAATATAGATCTACACTCTTCACCCCCTCCCCCCCGCAAAAAAATAAATCTTTATAATCCATTGATCTATTTTGTATCTTGAGTTAGATTTTGTTGATCTAAATAGGCTTGAGCTATTATATTAGAGCTTGTTTCATGCAATATTTCATTTGTGATGTTATAAAGGCATGAGGAAGGTGGTTCTTCTCTATTTGTTGTGCAGGTAACCAGG
The DNA here is from genome assembly GCA_009831015.1 of Picea engelmannii. Classification (NCBI taxonomy): domain Eukaryota; kingdom Viridiplantae; phylum Streptophyta; class Pinopsida; order Pinales; family Pinaceae; genus Picea; species Picea engelmannii. The sequence continues at coordinate 285,403 of ML803661.1, forward strand.
TGGAGCAACACCTTTAGAGCTAAATCTAGAAGAATTTAGTGGATACATTGAACAACCGTCAAAATTTTTGTAAGTTAATCCTTTATCCCCTCATTTCCTTATGAAATTCTATGATTAGGTTTAGGTGAAAGAGGTACGTTATCTATCTTGTTGTTTTCCCTTGGTCTATATCCATGCAGTGAGGGGGTTTTCTTATCCACAGGTGAATTTCCCTCCAATGAGAGAGGGTCTTTTGAACTGTAGTTACTAAAACCAATCTAAAAATAGAGTTAAAACCAAAAGTTTTTTTTTTTACACCAAACAATTCCCAATTTATAAGCTCAAAGATGTCAGAACTAGGAAAAAAATTTCAACTTGAAGGGACACATAGGATAAACCTCAACAGAGTTCCTAGAGATGAAGAACAATGACAATAACACTAGGAAGTACTCCAGCAAATGTGATCAAATACTTGTTCAAAGACTCTCAAATTTATAACGTGTCACAATTTACCAACCCAAAATATTTCCATGAAACTTTACTTATAGTGATTGGACTCGATAATGAAGAATCACGAACACTATCACCAAGTGAATCAAACTTTAAGAACTAAAAATGCCTTAATAGAAAGAAGGGATCTAGATTAACAAAAAAACAATAATTAAACCTTGGCAAGATTCCCAAAAACAAAGGTAAAGGGTGTGAAATACCAATACTAGAAGCAACCACTCCCATGTTTCAATTCTCCCTAATTCTAGCCTTGACACAAATTGTCAACCTAGAGAAAACTCCAAGATCTGGATTAGTGTCATCAGGGCACCACTGGGGTTTTTAGAAGCCCCCACAATAGGAGGCTCTGAAATAAAAGATGTAACCAAAGAAGAACCCACTTGAAAATTATGCTCGAAGGGGAGCTCATTATATAGACCAACACTTAAATCTAAATCTTCCTCCAAAGTCGAATCCCATAAACAAATCCAATGTGCAGAGAAACAATAATAGCCCAAGAAGAAATTTCAAACTTAACAAAGAATTGTTCCCCGTCG
>ML803661.1:334584-345935 GCA_009831015.1 Picea engelmannii
TATATATATATATATTATTATAATTATTTTAATGCATTAGGTTACATGAACATATTTCCCATATAAAGTTGTAGAGGACATATCAATCTAATAGACTAAATCACAATAACAATTAAAATTATCTTATCATTAATAAAAATAAATAAAAATTAAATCATGACTATCTTAATACTAATAAGTATAGATTTGAACCATTATATATTAATATGATGGGATGGAATGCATGATCTTGGAAAAAAGACACATAATTTTTTTTACCTTTTTAGCATTTTTATATTATACTTGTGTTATTTTTTTTTATTTTTTTTGATCTTCTCCTTATTTTTTCTCTCACCCTTTTTTTATGTCCGCAAATGATATTTACACAAAACCACAAATATAAGTGATACAAATTGGATGTAAAAGAAAAAAAAAATGACTTCAATCAACACAAACTCCATACAAAAAAGATACATATAAAAAAGATAACTCCATACCAAAAAGATACATATAAAAATGATACTAATTGGATGCAAAAAGGAATTTTAATTTATGCCAAAAACTCCATAAAAAAAAGATACATATAAAAAAGATAATAATTGGATGTAAAAAGGAATTTTAATTTATACCATATATAATTATGGAAAAATTTAAGAATTTATACTTATTTTAAAATGTAAAACAAATCTTATTAATTCTTAAAATTTCATTTATAAAAAGACACAATTTTTGTAAAAATATTTAAATTTTTAATACTGGTATATTTTTTAGAATTTTTGAATAATTTTTAAAATAAATTAATTTTATTTTATAGTATTTGGATAAATCTTAAAAAAAAAAATGGATAAAACAATTTAAAAAAAAAATAAATGAAAAATTAATAAAATGACCAAATTTAACCTCTAATTTCTTTGTAAATAACATATGTTATACATTTTCAAACTTACCAAAAATTATGAAAAATACAAAATATATGATAATATATGATGCTAAAAAAAACTTAAAAAGTCATTATATTGTAATATTTATTTATAATATTTTGATATGAATTTCAACCTTTATTTCATTTTAAATTTTATATTATATTTATAAAAAAGTTAAAAATATAAGTCAATGCACGTTTTTAAGCAATTTCGATATATCTTTCACATCAAAAAAATTAGGTTATTAATAAAAATAGGTCCAGATCAAAGCTTGTGGTTGTGGTGGAGAGACATGCCAAGTGTAAGGTGCATGGAAGATTATAATGCTTTTGGGGGTGGGGCCATTTGGGTGCATATTTCATATTAAAAAGTACCTTTTTTCAATACCATAGGAAAAAACAAAAATAGGCCGAAAGGCTTGTGGTTGTGAGACATGTCAAGCGTAAGGTGCACGGAAGATAATATCCAACCACTAAAGACATGTGTATAGTGTAATTACGTCGAAGATGTCTTTTAATAGTAGTATGGTTTTCAGGTTTTGTGTACCATGTTATACATTTTGATGTAATAGGAGCACTTTCTCTTATCACTTACTCTATTTCTAGATATAAGGTTTTATATTTGGGTTTTTATTTCAATTGGAATGTCAAATAATAATAATAATAACTAGCATATTTCTGAAGTAGGGGAAGGAAATATCGAAGTGAAAAAGTTCATAAAATATTTGCAATGATATTATAACTCTGAAACACCCAAGTGAAAAGGTTGGCAAATTATTTGCAACGATACTATAACTCGAATCATGCCCATTGTATATATATGATCGTGATTTTTTAAGAAAGAAGTGGAAAAGATTGAAGATACATTAACTAAGCATATGAGAATTAACTAAGCATATGAGAGACTATGGAAGATCCCACAGAATAACTCACATTTATTCATGTTAATTTTACTAAATTCTTCATAAATCTTCAATTAAAAATGACATCTTTGTTTTATTTTTCTACCTTTTAATATTGACGGATTGCTTAATTCTCTTCTTTTTTTTCTCAAATGGATTGCTTAATTCTCATTTTTTTTCTCAAAATTATTGAAATTTAGGTTATAACTTCGTAGTTGACTACGAAAATATTGAATTTATCTGCAATTTTTTAGACCATAACTAAACTAAGGTTATTATTCAGGAATGAGAATCCAAGTTGCAATCGTGTAAGAAACCATAATACCTTTCGGTCAGGAAGAAATAAGGTAGGTAGCCTGGACGTGGAAGGGGCCTCGAAGCTCTTGTTGGCCATGTGTAAAGGGGCAGCCTATGCCACTGCACTTTGTTGCATACCTTTTTGTCTGTGGAGGATTGAAGGATAAAAAGTGAAGATCTAGTCTCAGTCTCCTGCCTTGATCATGACCCATGTACAATGTATTGTTACTGGATGCCTAATGTATTGTCATTGGATGCCTGGAGCTCTTATCTCTGTACATTTATTTTTGTATTATATAGTTTCTTCAGGCGATTGTGTGGACTTCCCTGTGACTGAGTGGGCTGAGACGATATGTACAAACACTGGTTACCCTATTGAATTATTCTTCCTTTAATTATAAAGCACCCACTTACTTTCTTTGTAGGCTATGTAAGGTGTTTTTTGTAGGCTGTGTAAGGTGTTTTTTTATGGAAACAGACTTGACTATGCTCATATCTTTTCATTGTTCTCGACTCTGCTCATATCTTTTCATTTTTCTCATCACTTGTCGTTGAAAAAGAGTTGGGTTGTGTCTGACCGAACGTTGTATCCCACCAGAAAGATCAAATAACAATCGTTGAGGGTTTAACATGTCACCATTCCATGGGAGTTTCTTGCTCCCTCACAAGGCACGAGGTATAAGAAGGCTACTCACATAAAGAAAAACTCTACATCACAATGCCCAATACAATAATTACCACAACCCACTCATATTACACGTTATTCCATAAGACAAGTAGGAGTTAATGATCCCAAAAATTAAGATGGATTTGTGCTAATGTATAAAATAATATGAAGCTTATGTTTACAGTGTGGGTGGGGAGATGAGAATCCATCAACAATTTGTGTGTAACATAGCTTTCAATCTAAATAGTGAATTGGGTACATTGAATATGGACACTAGCATATACCTATCTAAACCCAGGTTTGATATGCATCTTGAGGTTGCGAAGCTTGAAGGTTTGAAGGTCAAATTAACACAAATGGCCAATGTAACAAATGTTGGAATTCAAGATATGAAACCTTGACCTCTGTAATGTCGAAGTGCATATCAAACCCAGGTTTACATGGATCAGTGCTAGTATATAATGTTTATTGTTCACAACTTCATATGAGTGTTAGGTCAGCCACCTTAGCCTCAATGCATGTTAAAAATAAATTAGTGTATATGAACAATACTTATGCCTAAGCTGACCGTTATACACACATAAACACATTGTTTCTACCTGGGTTGTGGATTGCATCTCTTGGTACTATCATAAAACATGTCTTAATGAGACTTCCATTTTATGCATTTTTAAATTCTATAATGTCGAATATGCATTCTCCAACATCTTTGGCAAAGCATAATTTCCAACATTCTGAATATTTTTTTCAATAACGGGCATAAAAAATTCATCGAATGAATGTTGTGTATGACCTGAATGCCAGTTATGTCTACCATTTAGCTTTCATAGTGGTTTTATCAAGACTGGATCATGAGATCAAATGAGAGTAAATAAGGAACAACTTCTCATTGGTGGTGCTTTTATAAATGTTTAGAGGAAATGAAACAGATTTCATCTAGTGCTTGGTGGGTGGCACTACCCAACATGGGTCGATTTTAGTGTTGTGACTATATGTTTTTATTACAGGCCTAATTGTGAAAAGTGGTATGGGTCTCAATATGCGGAATGGATAGATTTCTTTGTTGAGTTACTTCTGTTTGGTTCACATATATAATAAAATCAAATTGGAAGATGAAGAACATTCAAGGTACCCTGTTGCATTGCCCAATTAACCACAATTTTTATATCAAGTAAGAAATTGGTTGACAAAACAACAACACAATGTAAAAACTAATCATGGCAGGATCTCATCAAATTAGGGAATATAATGACAAGAATATTCGACCATAGAGTATCATCATTACAATAATTGTTAATCTGGTTCAATAGACCAATATAACGGGGTTATGAAAAAATGCAAATCAAAATTAATTTTTTCTGAGTTCTTTGTTTCTAAGCTTGCAATTAGAGGCACTATTAAGTACTACATTTGCATGAGGGAGATACATGCTATTATAAACCTTGAAATTTCCATATGGTACTTGGCTCTTTGTTGTCCATTTACATATATTGACCTCTATGGGTTGAACATATTGTCATTGCTTTTTATGAATATTTTGTAGAAGATTCAATTTCAGTAAAAATCATTTTATAATCATCTATCATCTGCAACAAAATCAATATGCATCTGCAATCCACACGATGGAAGACTGTGACAATGTTTATGACTAAGAAGCTGTCACACACCCACTATGGCAACTAAGATTTTTTTTTTTTTTTTGTCTTTTCTTCGAGGGACAGAATCCCTGAATTTCTACGGGGCCTAGTGCAGACCATCCCTTCCCTTATCCTCCTCCATGTGACCACCTCTGTGAACATACTTTCGAGATTTTTTGTTGCAAGGAACCCTTGTTCCTTCAATCCCTAAAACCCGAAAGCTCGGTATCATCCGGATCTATGGTCCAGATCGTCGACTTGATCAATGGCCCGGATTAAATCTCAACATTCTACCTTTCGAGATTTCTGGCAGGGTCTTCACTCCTATTCCTCCGATGTCCAGAACCCCGGTGGCTTTAGATCTTCGCCACACGTTCTCTACAAATGGACGGTCCAAATCCTTTCGGGACTCCTCCTTCCTACCACATGACCCTGTCCTGTGACCTAGGGCTCATCCACAAAGTGCGTCGAGGTTTCGTGTACCGAGATTTCGTGACTTGCGAAAACGAGGGGTCTTTCCCTTTGGTTTCTTGGGTGCTGAAACGCTGAAACTTATTCACGCTAAACCAATTCGGGGTTTCGTATACCAGGATTTCGCGACTGGCGAAAACGAGGGGTCTTGCCCTTTGGTTTCCCGGGTGCTAAAACGCCGAAACTTATTCACGCTAAACCGATTTGGGGTTTTGTATACCAGGATTTCGCGACTGGCGAAAACGAGGGGTCTTGCACTTTGGTTTCTCGGGTGCCGAAACGCTGAGAATTATTCACGTTAAACCGATTCGGGGTTTCGTATACTGGGATTTCGCGACTGGTGAAAACAAGGGGTCTTGCCCTTTGGTTTCCCAGGTGCCGAAACTCCGAAACTTATTCACGCTAAACCGATTCGGGGTTTCGTATACCGGGATTTCGCGACTGGCGAAAACGAGGGATCTTGCCCTTTGGTTTCCCGGGTACCGAAACGCCGAAACTTATTCACGCTAAACCGATTCGGGGTTTTGTATACCGGGATTTCGCGACTGGCAGAAACGAGGGTTCTTGCCCTTTGGTTTCCTGGGTGTCAAAACACTGAAACTTATTCACGCTAAACCGATGGTCCAGATCACTCATGGATCAACGACCACGATCACGTCGTGATTTCGCGAATCATGAGTTCGTGCAGTGCTACCCTTTGACCACTCCAAGTCGCAAGTCAACAAAATGCTACCCGACTGCCATGTGTCCTATGTCGATGGACGGTTCTGAATACTTCAGGACTTTCAGGACATTTGTCGAATCCACTCTCATGCCTATGCAAAGGTTAAGATCGACGGTCAATAGAGCTCCGACAGATCCTTGGATCTACGGTCCTGGATCCCATCGCTACTTGCGAAGGCTGAAGGGGTCAAGGTGTTAATGCCTGCGCTCCTCCTCTAGATCCATCGGTCTTGACCGATCTGGGGTATTTCTGAAAGGATTCCAACCGTTAGTCTACCAAATGATGGGGTATTCTCTTTCGATAACTGGACTCGCTGTCCTTTCTGAGCTTGAATCACGAGATTCAACCTCTCGGAGCTTCGAACTCCCACGACTTCGAAACCTGAGAGAACTACTCTTTCTTGTACAAGGTTTCCAGACTCAAATCACATGATCCTTCAGAGGGTTCTTAGGTAATTATCCCTAGGCTTGGTGACCTGACTGAAAAGCCTTCCTAATTCGCCGAGATATGAACTTTGTGACAGGGGTAAAGTAAACTCGTGGGTTTACTATAACGGTAGTCTTTTCAAGGAACTCACTCCGACTCTAGAATGCGAGGAAACTTCCCGGGAGGAGGTGCCTTCGGGAAATCAAACCAAGACATAGCATGAGTCAAGTAGATGGGACAAATCTCAAGGGAACGGACTCGTATTCTAAATTTATTCATTCTATACATAAACCAATTATGGTCATATAAGTATAAGCATGCATCCATTATTTCCAATCAAAACAAAAGGCAAACACTTCTATACAGAAACCATTTATAAGTGTATAAACATGAGCATTCGTTCATGATATTCAATTCAAAATACATTATCAGAAACACTAGACATGACGTGACTGCTGAGAGGGGTGCTCGTTTCCACCCAACCGTAGGCTCAGTGACTCCAGACGGATTTACCCCTAGCCACCCCCAAGCTAGACCACGATGCTTTAAGATTTAGTCTCCTACTTCCAGCTCAACAGAAGTCAAGGACGAAGGTTACTCTCCTTCTCCTTTGTTCAGAACTCCCCCGTATTTCCAGAGTTCCTCTAGTTTTTCTTCCGCGATCCCTGTCGCGCGTGTTCTCTCCTCTCTTTTTCCCCACACTTCCTTTCTTGCCTTTTTCTGCAAGATTGTGTGTAGCACGAATTCCCCTGTCCATGGTCAGGTCTGAGAGCTTCTATGGATGGGCGGTTCGCCCCCATCCCCTCATTAACTCTTGAGGAGCCTCCCCACCTACCATCCTGGAGCGTAATTCATTCCAAGGTCAGAGAGTTGCTTTGGTCTTTGAGCAAGTAAAAACCAGTACGGTATTGGTTCGGTGGAAGTTAACGCAACCATTCCAGGTCCCTTCCACCACCTCTCATTAGCCATCATGGTCTCTTTTAGCACATCCCCCCTCCCAGTAGTCATGTAACACATAATCATAACATAATTTACATCATCGACCTTTTATACAAAGGTTCGTCAAATCAAACATTCACATCTTTGAGTTTGCCATAGTTCTTGGCCAATATAGTTATTTTTACAGACTGGGGGAAACAGGGTGTTACAGAAGCATTTCAGTAGCATTTTTTGGCATGTAAAAAATTTTTTTATGTGACAAAAATTCAAATATACAAATGGTTACAGGGGGGCAGGATTTGCATATCTGACTAAGTGCTTTCCTGTCTACTATATAAACAAAATAACATATTTACCAAAATTTGATTGCAGTAAAGTTTACTAACTTTAACTGTTGAGCCTCATCCTCCCTGAGGTTTGACAAAATACAAAAATTCAAAATCTTTACAAAATACCCCATTTACAAGGGTGAGAAAGATGGCCAGGAATTCGATCTTTTTCTTACCATGCTTATGAAATAGCTCCTATGATTACATACAGCCTAAGCATTTTTCTAGGAATAAAAATCAACAAAGTAGGGTTGAACGTCCATTTAGTGAACTCCAGAATGACCATTTAGTGAACTCCAGCTAGGTCATTCTTGTTGTTTGAGAGTCTCTCATTATCCTCATCAGTCTCACTTTCCAATGGTGAATTGAGAGTCCTAACCGTTGTTGTCTGTTGCCTTTTGATTCTTGTTTCCCTCTATTTCGAAGCCCACCAGTTCCGTTGGTCAAGAGGGCTCCTGCCCTCGAGACAAGCAACCCTCCTCTCAAAATTACCGTAGTTTGGTTGACTCTGGCATGCTCCCCCATTTGCTCCTATTGGCTCTTTCCTCTTACTATTCTTCTCCCAAGATCCCTGAACGCCTCAGGACCCCTACTTGCCATTGTTTCGTCCATAGTCCTCCCACAAGTCAAATTTTCCCTACCATTTTTCCTCTTCTACCATCCTCTCTGTGACATCTCTAAACCAACTTGCCATGGAGGATTTAACAACACTTCTCCGTCTCGCAGAGGCTTCTGTTCAATTTTAACATTAATAGGTTGATCCTGCACACCTCAAACCTGCTGGTCAAAAAGGAATGTTGTTGTTTTGTAGCGGCATCAGTAGGGAAGCTGGACTGCAAACTGAATGGGCTCATTTTCGAAGGCATCAAGGAACACCATCCATTGTCCACCGATGAACTCAACATTGACTAGGAATCGATACCCAAACCTCTAGAAGTCACACAAAATTCACTAGACAAGAACACATGCTCATCGATGTCTCCTTTCATATACCTAATAACATAAAATAAGAAATTGTCAATTCCAACCCAAAGAAATAAGTATTCTAGATCAATTCTAGGGAGATATACGAGTTCAATCATTCAACAGGTTTTAAAAATAGAAGGAGTGGCTAATCATCCAAATGCTTGACCTGATTTAATCAGTACAAGTTGCAAGTCCTTTAAGATGTGGGGGCATGAGGGTCAAGATGTCAGGAGGAAATTCTTATCCAGGTGCGGCTTGAGAGTCGTACAAAGGCATAATAAACTATCATGATCATTTTCTCAAAGAATAAAATATGCAGTAAAACATAGAATATGTCCCTGTTCAGCGTCACGCGCAGACCAGTGGAAAGAAATTTAACAGATGAGTGTTCCATCGCCTCCCAAGGCCTGCTGGATCATCATTCGATAGATTCCATTCCAGAACTCTGTGTGATTAAAATTTAACATCAGGGCCTCAATGGACGAATCAAGAAGAGGAAAAAACACTACGATTAAAGAAATCCCAATACTCACCATGAGATATATCTCCATAATGTTGGCTCACGTAATGTTGTTCCATGCTCGCCTATAGCTGTAAAGTGATAGGGTTTCTTCCTCTCTCAACGTTCACATACATGGACATAATAGAACAAAGAACAATCACATACACAAACATAACACAACAAAACACAAACATAATTTCTTGCGAATGGTAACAGGACAGGGGGAAAATCTAGGGAGAATGGCAATTGGACACGGGGCAGGTTCCAAGTGGCTACGGACATACAACGAAGGCTTGGATAGAACCACCCCCTTAAAAACACCTTCGGTGTAATAATAATAATCTAATTTTAAGGTTATGGTCAAGACAAAGATTCCCTCTCCTTAGGGATTTGACTGGAAAAGTTTACGGAGGTATACATATGACTGGTAAAGTTTACAGAGGAATGCATACCCTACGCCCTTTGGATTTGAACTTGTAATCTCTTAGGAGGAAACATGTGTTCTTAACCATTAGACTTACTCGGGCTGTAAAAAAAATATAAAAATATATTTAAATATAAAATAACAAGTTCAATGTAATATATGAGAAAATAACAAGTTAACTATAATATATAAGATTCGAGAAAATAATATTAGGTTAAAAAAAGTATAAAGGAGATGTTGTAATATTTTATTGTTATTTGTTTGATAGTTTTTCGGGTAAGAGGTTAAGTTGAAATTGAGGTAGTATCTAGTTTCTTTTATGGGATTAAGGTTAGACGATACTTAAAGACTCACAACCCCATTGTTGTAGCCTCAATGATAGCAATACATGATACTAACCTTCTTATGGATACTTAGGTTGAAACCGTCTTTGGGTCATGGAGTATAACCTAAAACTACTTTTGATTGGCTAAGAGCTTGTCTTTATCAAATGTACAAAAAAAAGTTAACAACGTAGGACCCAAAGTTGTATGGAAAAAGTGGAAGTCTACCCCCTTGGACCACTAGTGGGTTATTTCAAGTGGCAAGGTTTTGTCTACACATGATGCTGCAATTGCACGTTGGGGTCTTGAGATTGTATCAACAGAGGCTAAACTAATAGCCTTGAGTATTGTAGGATTTTTCCCTACTTTGGAAAAAATTGTGTGATAGTGATAATACACCATACAATACAGATTATTGATTAAAAAAAAACCATTATTGTGATATACTCTCTTGCTTTCATTAACCAACATGTGCCAAATTTGACCTAAGTATACTCTAAACTCTCTAAACAGATATTGTTAACTTGACTCTATCATTTGGTAACTCATCATGTAAATACATCTAAAACACTAGCTCGATACTTAACTACATAGAAATTAAACATGTGAAATGAATGTCAAAGAGTAATTTACCACTCAACTGACGACATCCACTGTGGATGTCATCCCCAAGAATGAGTGATGACATTACAATGGTATGTAATGCTAATTAGCTCTGTGATATCCCCCAAAAAATAAAATATTTTTTGGAATTTAAATTTGCTGGAAATTTATTTTCGTTTTTAGTAAATTCGAATTTGGAAATTTTTTGCCATTTATGGCAATTCTAAATTTCGAATTTGATATTTGTAATTAATTATTGTGACTGTTGGGCAGATATCTGATTGGACTCAACTAACTGTTTGACTATGACACTTGTATAAAAACAAAATATTTATATTAATTGCAGGAGGACAAATGGAACAACCATGTTAAAATCAGTTGACCATGACTCCATGAGTGGGGAACATGTTGGAACTACCTCTGTGTTGGTTATTACAAGTGGCAAACCAGATATTTGGCCATTGGAAACCCCTGAAAAATCAGGGATTTAGAAAGCTGCGAAAATCCCCAAGGGGGGAAAAAATAAGACCTGGGCAAAATTGATAAATAGCATATGAGAGGAGGCAGGACGCTGCCAAGTATGCTGGGAAATATTTTGAGCTCTCCTTGCTGTTATGAACACTACGGATTGAGTGTGAGGCAAGAGGAGCCCGCTGAAACGGATTTTCCTTGCTATTATGAGCATTGTTGAGTAAGTGTGAGGCAAGAGGATAACTGTTGGAAATTGAAGGATAGTGTTGAGGAAGAGTTTCCAAGTTCGCCCTCATGGATTCATGGTCAGGCTAGGGGGGAATCGGGCAAGTGACTTTGGCTACCCTATTCTACGGTTGGGAGGAACGTGGTTGTTCCCTTTGTATTTCCACGAACTGTTCTAGATATGTAAACCTTTCCTTCTCTGCTTGCATGTCATGATGAATTATTGACTGATCGAATTGCATTTGCTTAAGAATGAATGGAGTACTCTGTTTTATATAATTCTGAAGGAATGAAATGAAATGTAGGGTAAACCCCTAGAGTTTGAATTGTTAGCTATCGAGGAAAAACTATTTTAGTGTCTTTACCGGAAGGAAATCGAGATTTGGTAATTTATTAGAAAGCATAGTTGTGTTAAATATAATACTATTTCATTAAATTATACTAGAGATCATCACCAGATCAATGTCTCATATGTATATCCGGTTATTTTATCCTTTTGATATAAGATTTGTGCAAACACTATCCTAGAAGTAATTATGGAGTT
>ML803662.1:5427-68201 GCA_009831015.1 Picea engelmannii
TTTTTTTTACATCTATTTTATTTAATTTTACACTTTTTCCTTTATTATCAATTTCTAATTATATATTATTATATATATATTTTATCATTTTCTATATATATTATTATATATATATTTTATCATTTTCTAAATATATATTATTATATATATATTTTATCATTTCCTAAATATATGAAAAAAAATTTAAAAAGAAAGAGGAGAAGGCGTAAGTGGTCGGTCAGGAGGGGGTTAAACACGTAGAACTCCCCATTGGTTGCATAAAACACGCCAAAGAGCAAATTATATATGAATGGGCATTGGGGAGATGTAAATCTTGAGCTATAAAAGGGTTGGATCGAGATGGAGCGGAGGCTCAAAATTGTTAAATTCCATCGCAATCTTCGCTTGCAATCGATCTTCCATTCTTCATTCTTTCACTTTCGTATAATTATTATTGCCAGAGAGACAAAGGTCGAAACCTCCGGCTAGCGGATTCGATCATATGCCCGTTCCTCCATTCCCAAGGAGCCACGGAAATATTGCCACTGTAAAATATTAATCGATAATTTAACAGGTACCCAATTGATACGAGGCATTGATACTATTGTGGCGTCAGGGGCAGGGGGAAATTCATGGTGTTATGGGAATTGTGGAGGAGGACTGGCAGGGTATAATACTTGTTTAGGGTATGCCAGAGAGGAATAATAACAAGGGTTACGTTTGTCGTTGCCGTCAGGGTTTTACGACATGGCACCGGTTAAAAGACGAGGAAGCAAAGCAGCTGCCTGCAGACAGTGGAGTCTCGGAGATCTCGTGCTCGCCAAGGTCAAGGGATTTCCGGCATGGCCCGCGAAGGTATGCTATTCTATTTTTCATCCCCAGTCATTTCTCCTAAATTTCATTTATATATGAGATGCTCTTGTTGTTATTTGCATTCGCCACATTGAGTTATAGTCTTATTGTCGCTTTTGTTAATGCCCAATTGTTTTCCAGGGTTTGTGTGAATGTTTACGGCTCTAGTCATAGGGTTTCATATCTATTATGATGATTGCAATGCCTATCGGGCATCTTTCTCTGTGATGTTTACTTTGATTCCCCAATCTGTGCCGATATTCTTTTCTTACTCCTAGAATTGCAAAACCATGTTGCTGCACGAGGTTTCTCTGAAACCCTGCACGGGAAATCAAACCCTATACCAGAAATTACTGTCTAGACTCTAAACCCAAGCGATTGAAGCAAGTTTATTTTTTTGGGGTGGAAAGTGCTTCCATTAAACTCCAAGAGCATTAAAATTGGCCCAAATACGTCAGGCATACAAGTGGCTTGTTTTAATAAACGTGATGGCCCTAAAAAGCCGAACTACTAATTACAAGTACTTTCACTTGGCTAAGTTGCCATGACGAGGGGATACTCTTGTGTCAAAATCACCCAGGATTTGCACCTGGAATTGGACCTGGTGGGTAGCCTGACATTCCACTGCCTTCACTGCTGAACCACAACCTCATAGGTGAGGAAGTAAGTTTGACTAGCATAGATATGCTGCCTTTGAATATGGGATCTCCGCATTTTTCATCTTTGCTTAGCTTATAGTATGAACAATTAGATGAGGATTCTTGGTCATATTGTCATAGAAATCACCCGTCTCTATAATTTCGTCCTGTTTTTTTGTCTATCTTGTTTGCACATAACAGGGTTGCCATTTATTAGCAGTGAAAGTAGATTATACTTCATGTGCACCTGTATTAATTTATGGGGTTCTCTTATGAGTTAGGGCCTTTTCCTATAGGCTATATTCAACAAAATCACCTTTACATAGATTAAATTTCGTCCTGTTTGTTGTCTATTTGGTTTGCACTTAACAGGTTTGTCAATTATTCGCAGTGAAAGTAGATTATACTTTGTGTGCACCTGTATCGAATTATGGGGTTCTCCTATGAGTCAGGGCCTCTTCTTATAGGCACTATGCCTTCAACTGAATTTCCTTTACATAGATCAAATTATATTAATGTATATATTCAGGTCCTTAAAAGAAAAATGAAGAAGTATTATATTTTACTAAAATTTAGTTTTGTTTATTTGAACGGAACTCCTTGTCAAAACCTTATATGAAATGGCCATATCTTAGGGAAAATTTAGCATATTCTAACATGCGACTGGGAATGGTCTATATTCTGATAATGTATGTTTCTTGGAATTGCAGATAAGCAGGCCTGAAGATTGGGAACAACCGTCTGATCCTAGGAAGGTTTTTGTGTATTTCTTCGGTACAAATGAAATGTAAGGGACACCATATCATGAGTTTTTGAAATACCAATAGAATGATGTAGTTTCTGGTCTATTTTTTAGCTTTTTTGTTATGGAAACTGTCAGGAAAGGGATTATTTTCGTTATTGCACATTGATTGAAGAATGGCAAAAACACTACAAAATACTAATATTTATAAGTGTAAGTCATATTCTGTGAGTTTTTCTTAGCTGTTAACATACAGAGGACACTGTAATTCTATAATCTTTTTTGTTGTCAATTCTGTTTAACTGCTATTGATTCTCCACCATTTGTTATCATGCTTACTAATTACATTGGGTAGCTTGGTGTTAGTGTTTTTAATATTGCTGAAACATATTTTATGTCATTGATTACCATAGACATATTGGATATACTATACTGTAAACTTAGTATTTGGATATCCAAAATGAAAAAAATGAGCTTTGGGTGTATTTTTGATACCCTTGTTTCCTCAAACCTCCTTAGCTGCCTGATAATTGTCTCTGATTATACTCTGCTCGGATAATCTTATCTGTGGTCTATAGCATGTCAATTGTCTTATTTGATTTGTCACCTTGGTCTTAAATATAAGATGCGACACTGTTGTTACAAATAGATGAAGGTTTTGGTTTTCCAATTTCATCTTTTTAACATTTATTACTTCTTTTGCAGTGGTTTCTGTGCTCCTACTGACGTTCAGGCATTCACCCCTGAGCTGAAAAATAAGTTATCAGCTAAATGTCGAGGAAAGGCTGAATCTGACTTTACTCGGGCAGTGGAAGAGATATGTGAGGAGTTTGATGATAAAGATACAGAGAAACATGAATTTATCCCAGAGATTGATAATGGGAAAGCCATATCATTTATTGATGAAAGCTCAAAGGATTCCGCAGAGAAAGTACAGTTTACAAAAGACGATAAAATCCAAGAAGTAACTGATGAGTCAGAGGAAATGTTGAATATCCAAAAAGATCCATCTATTCAAATGCGTTATGATACTGTCATCAAGAAACATGATAGTAAAAGGGAAGTACATAGGCAGGAAAACTGGCAAAGGGCACATGGGGTAGGTGAGAATAAGAAAAAGCCTGCTACCTCCCTGATCACATCTGCTAAGAAAGATAGGAAGATGCTCGGTGCAATTAAGGTTGGGCCTAAAAAGCACAGTTCAGTATCAACATCTAAATCAGACCATATGAGGTCAGTGCTAAAGATAAAGAAGCCTACAAGCCATTTTGAGGACCATTTGAGGTCTGATGTTTCTGATGCAGTGCCTACAAGCCATTTTGAGAACCATTTGAGGTCTGATGTTTCTGGTGCAGTATCTACAATAGCCGAGCCAGAGCTGAAGACAATAAAGAGAGATTTCAAAAGGTTGTCAGAGAGTGAAAGCAATATTCATAATGATAGAGATAACATTATAGTATTTTCTTCCGACCTTGAAGAAAATGGGACACAACCAACAGAGACGGGCATTATTTCAGAGCAGACCATGAGCGAAAAGCTGTTTGGTCAGAAAAGGCAAAGCATGGAAAAAGAAACTAGAGGTCCTCGATTAGTGCCTGAAAGCGAGCTCCTAGATTGGAGAAAATCAGTGACAGATAACAGTCTTAGCAATTTTGAATCTTTTAATCATACAAACACTGAAGACAGCAATCAGGTTTCAAACTTCAAAGAAAATGTGAAGGGTGAAAAAGATTTTGAAAATATTCATGAAAACTCTGTTCCTAGTGACAAAGATCTTGTGCTTTCTACATTTGTGACTAAAGACAATGAAGTTAGGGTAGTTTCAAACACTTTTTTGCATCAGAATTCCATTCTGAAGAAGAAAAGAAAGCTCTTGAAGAAACATAATTCAGGGCTATCAATACTACCACAGAGATCTGATGATCAAACAAAGATAAATATTTGCACAGAAGAAGAAAATGTTCTTGAATTATTATCAGGGGTAGATCATCGAAAGAAAAGGACACAGATTAAGGGAAGGAAACATAAACTCAATTTTGATGAACATCTGCATTTGGTAAAAAGGGCAAGAATTGATGCCGAAGATGAAACCGAAAAAATTTTAGAAGGCTTGAATAAAGGAGGCACAATAAGTGCCTTTGACAATACCGGAGAAAATACTGCAGCAGCTAATGCATTTCTGTTAAAGGAATGCCATTTGAGAACTTGCAACACAATAAGTTCCAACAGTCTTGAAACTGAAGGAGATCTGCCACATGGGCAGATGTCGTCAATTTTCATGGAAAGGCCTACATGTTTGCCACCAAAGGCTGATAAATATCGTTTGAGAAGTAGCTTACCGAGTGATGAAGCTGCCCTGCCTCCCTCTAAACGACGTCACCGGGCTCAGGAAGCTATGTCTGCATGTGTTGCAGAGGCTGCTACTGCTTTAGTGGAACCTGTGACAACTGGTGTTGCTGGACAGGATGATGCATGTGGTGTTTCCGCAGATGACAGACCTTATACTAAATGCTTTGAGAATGACAAGAAGTCAGTTAAGGGAAATGAGGAATGTGTCAAAGTTGACACATTGATTCCAAAAGCAGCAATTGAAATAGGAGGTAGCAAGAAACCTGTAGTGTCTTCAGATTCATATCAATCCCTTAGGAGGTTTCCTTCAGAACCAACCAATTGGGTAGAGGAGAAGCAGGTGGATCCATGGTTTGAAGATTCAAAGACCTATAAGCACATGGATAAACGGCAGATTGGAGATAAGGATGAGAGGAATCCACATGCTAAAATGTCTAGTGAATCATCATTGTCTGATCATAAAATGGAAGAACAAAAGCAACACAGCATGACTGCACCAGTGCTGCCTTCTCCAAAGAAGCAAGATGGTTCAAATTTAGCTTCAAGACAAGGCAATTCAATCAGCACACCTCCAAACAAGGCTTATGTTGCACTAAAGGGTGAGGCTGATCAATATGAACGCAAGTCAAAGAGCATCAGGGTGAAGAAATCTTGCACGACCCCAGCAAAGAAAAATAGCAGAGGCCTTAAGAAAGATCATGGGCAGTCTGGGTCAGAGAAGCTTAACCAAGGGCAGTTAGCTAAGCAGGTGGCTATTCGCAAGCATGAGCAAGTATCTCCTATAAGATCTGGCAATGAACCTTCAGCAGAAAAGGTGACAGGTTCTTCAAAATTTAAGGTGAAGATAAATGGTACTACAACAATGAAATTGGATGGTGTGTCACATCCTACAGAGTTGCATTCAGAAAAAGCAAACAAGCTTAGACAAGTGTAAGTCTTATATTCATTCATTTGCTTTTCAAATTATATTTTTCTGTGTTTTGTTGTTTCTTTGAGATGCCTGTTTATTCAAGTTTATATTGTCCTTACTTTGTTGTTCTTACCATTTTGGCTTATGTTACAGGTATGATGCTGCAAAAGAAGTAAAATTCAGAACTATGTCAAACGATTCTGACATTGCCACCTCATCTACATCTATGAAGCATCTTATAGCAGCTGCACAGGCTAAGCGAGAACAAGCACGTTCTGCAGCTATGCCACATCCTGTTTCACTTGAAGAAACTGAGAATTCTATTCCTTTTATTTCCAGTCCTTCACCAATCCGAGGGAGTAGTTCAGATCACAGTTCACCTATCCAACTTCACTTTGATGGTGAGGCACCTGAGGACACAAAAAATGCCATTGCCCATACGGAATCAAGAAGTCCCAGAGTTAATGTGCAGCAGTGGGGCCTGTCAAATACGATGGATCTGGAATCGAGTGAGGAAGGTAAAATTAGCTCAGAGCAAAAATCAGTTGGAGGGACACTTAGTGGGGATACAGAAGCGGCAATTGCCAGGGACACTTTTGAAGGAATGCTTGAAACATTGTCAAGGACGAAGGAAAGTATCGGCAGAGCATCGCGTCATGCTATTGATTGTGCAAAATATGGCATTGCTGGTGAGGTAAGCTTGATATCTGTTATTTTCCAGTCTGGTAAACAAGCAGTTTATGTTGTTATTGCTGGCCGTGGTTTTTTCACTTTTGGTAAATTTATGGTGAACCGTGAAAATCGTCAAGGATTAAAGTGGAGAATGGATATTTCATTTCTGCATTCATGTTTTCATTTCTGCATTCATCCATTGTGACTTTTATGAGAATCCTATACATTTGGTATTGCTCCCTGCTTAACTTATTTGTCAAGGCCTTTTTAGTTAGAACCTGAAACCTCTTACACATCAAAAGACCAATCTTGGCTCTTCAACAAGGTACACAGTTCCCCCTTGCATCCTTTACTGCCCAATGGGCTCTTCTTGGCCATGGGATTTACCTATCCTCCGTAGACTGGATTGTCTTGGATTGACTGAGATCAACAAAATATAATAAGGCTGCAGGGTTATGCTCAGATTCTAAGATATGTTTATTCTGAACCCCTCTACGTTATGAGGATCTAAGTGAAACCCTGCCACCTATTATGTATAATGACTTGGATTTGATTTAGAGACCAACACAGGATACCTCTGGATGATAGATCTCATTTTCCTCTGTGCTCAAATGCAGTCCTTTTTTGTAGAAGTAGTTTTCACAAGCTGCTGTTTCTTTTCATTTGTTTA
This sequence comes from Picea engelmannii, assembly GCA_009831015.1. Lineage (NCBI taxonomy): Eukaryota > Viridiplantae > Streptophyta > Pinopsida > Pinales > Pinaceae > Picea > Picea engelmannii. Next base: position 12,240 of record ML803662.1, read on the forward strand.
TGTGTGAGGACTTTTTTAATTGGTTGGGTTAGAGGGTTGATTTAGATTAGGTTTTTGGCTTGAGTATTGGGATGGTTTAGTTAAATTGGGGCTATTAGCTTTGTAAGGGTCTGTTTTTATCTAATAAGTAATAATGAAGTTGGCAGTGGGGATGTCCATATGTCCCCTGTATGTGGGGACATCCCTACCAGACAGGTTAGGTCTGCTGACATACCTTGCATATGAGGATACCCTTGATATAATTTGGAGACATACCCTTGCATTTCCATGGACTATAAGGAATGCAGGAAATTCAGTCCCCATCCTAAGTTAGCCTGAAATACCTAAAATATAAGTGTATCATCTGAAACATTTAGTGTACTTTGTACCTTTTTTTTTCAAGGAAACCCTCACTTTGTACATTTAGTGTACTTTGTACCTATAGAGTATCCCGCTGAAATTATTTTATAGAAAATAAAAAGCACTCCATGGTATTCTTCTATCATTGAGTCTTGAGATGTAAAATTATTTCCTTACCCTGATTAATAGAAGGAATAGTTTCACTGGAAAACATGTTCCAAAATATTAAATCTCTGATTTATGATACATTTGATAAAGCAACATGGAGCTTATATTAGCTTGCCCTTCGTGGTGCAATTGATTTATTGATAATACTTTGGTGAATATCCTTTCTGAAAGTTTTGGAATTTTCAATTCATGGTGTCCACTGCTGTAAATCTACAGTTTGACGACTTTATTATACTAAATTGGATAACCATTGTCATCTTGGTGTCTGCTGGTTGGGTGCATTATTGGAAGGTGTGTTAATATGTTTCAGTTGACTGCAATCTAATTGCTAGAAATGGTAAAATATATATATATATATATATATATATATATTATACAGAATAGCCATTATGATGTTTTGGCCATTGCGTTACAAACATCAAAACCCCTTATAGACTATAATATCTTGAGCAATGCAGTTACTGTCCACAGGTACTCATAATGCTTCTAATTGTGTTTATTCCTTATTTTAATGTTCATGGTGCTAGGTCATATGTTGTTGGCTTTTAATTGTCTGATTCACGTTATAGGAACTCCATGTAGTAGATAGAGTCTGCTGCATTTTCTAGGGCTTATTCTAATAAAATCCTGCATCTAAGTTACTAATCAAGCTCAATCTTAACTGAAATCCATTGTAGCCAAATAGAGAGATCAAACATCATCTATATGATGTAAAAATTGAGTGCCTACATCCAGAGCTAATGATTAGAGAGTCAAGAAATATGGAGAAAGTTTGCACCTTGGGATAGTAAACATGATGTGCCACAGAAAATAAAATGTCCTTTTTTACAGATTTTAATGTTAAGGTGAAGCAACATGTCAAATTATACAGCTTATATATGGATAGTCAATTTATCCTTTGTGAGTGTTCATCTCAGAGCTTATGTTTCAACAGTCGGAGATGAGGAGGGAGTACTCCCGCATATAATGATAAATGGCACATTGATATGCTGCAGGACATGACATTCATTGTTTTCCAAGTATCATGTACAGGTGAAGATTGTGCCAAATCTGTCTGATTATTCAGATGTCAAGTTTTGGTTTTATTGACTTTTTAATCAATGTTTTTGTTTCAACAAATTTTAGTTTATTCTAGGCTGAGACTTCTAATTGTTCTAATCACAGTAATAGGATGTTCACTGCCTGGTTATTATTCCTCTGCATGTCCAACTTTTGGAAGCAATTTGACACCTTAGTGGTCATTCTTTTCTGAGATGTTTTAATAATGCAAACACAGTTTATTTCAACTGTTACATGAGAAGTGGGGATCTAGACAATTCTCTAAACAATTCAGCATATGCTTCTTTAAAATTTAAAAATTAGAATGTCAAGAAACATAATATACCATTAGATATATGATATTCTGGTGTATGGTGCAGGTTGTAGAGGTTATTGTTCGGAGGCTGGAAAATGAAGCGAGTTTCCATCGGAGGATAGACTTGTTCTTTCTTGTGGATTCTATAACTCAGTGTTCACACACACAGAAAGGTGCTGACATTGTAGATTGAGTTGTATTAGTTTTTCATTATGAAAATCCTATGCATCTGAGGATAGGTTTATCTTTTATGAATAAAAGCCTTTACTATGAAAACATTATTAAGATTATACATGTGTGAGGATCTGACTATGGGAAGTATTGTGTTTTGTAATGCTAATTGGTGGCAGGTATTGCTGGAGCTACATATCTTCCTGCCGTGCAGGGTGCTCTTCCACGGTTGTTGGGTGCAGCTGCTCCACAAGGAAGTATTGCACGTGAGAATCGTCGTCAGTGTCTTAAGGTAAGAATCTCTCATCATCAAAATGCTTTGGATCTTAGCTTTTTTATCTACTGTATTTTTACTTTGGTGGTTATTCATTTCAAGGTTTTGAGGCTTTGGCTTGAACGGAGAATTCTTCCGGAACCTGTTCTGCACCGTTACATGAATGAGATTGGATCTTCAAATGATGATAGAGCTGGTGTTATCTCATCAAGGCGTCCCTCTAGAGTACAGCGTGCTGTTGATGATCCATTGAGAGAAATTGAAGGGATGCTTGATGAATATGGCAGGTAAGCATATCAGCTTTATCTTTAACATAAATGATAATTTACTCTTATTTCTTTATGCTTAGAGATCATTCTAATATAATTGTTTTGTTCTTTCAGTAATACAACCTTTCAGTTGCCAGGTTTTGTGATGCCACATATATTTGAAGATGATGAGGAACCAAGTGGAAATGACTTGAAAAAGGATGAGGACAGTTCACCTGTTGAAGTTGTTAAAGCGCAAGAAGAGCCAACAGAGAGCTCTGTTGATCCTATGGAAAGACATCGGCACATCTTGGAAGATGTTGATGGTGAGCTTGAAATGGAAGATGTCTCCCCACCACCAGAATACGATTCAACCTCCTGTAGAGATCATTATATGCCACCAACGATAGCACAAGATACTGCTCACTGCTCCTTACCTCCAGAGCAGAGCAGCCTCTGCCCTCCTCCGCCATTACCCAATGATCCACCTCCATCCCCTCCTCCCTTGCCTCCATCCCCCCCTCCGCCGCCGCCCAGTTCTCCCCCACCTCCTCCGCCGCCTTCTCCTCCCATTGTTTGCCCACCACCCTTGCCCCAGTCATATGCTACACCTTTAAATGTAAGTGTTTGCTTTGCCCATGCATGTTATGTTAAGTTCATGAATTATGAAATTAAATGCTTTTGTATTTCATTAAACATATAATGGTTGCTTGTGGTTGTGAACAGGACTCTCAACTTCATGTCTTATCTGGAAATACTCAGCAGCCTGCTCAGGTCGTCAATAATGCAGCAATATTTGATTCATTTAATTCTACTGGCTTTCCATCATCTCAGATACATCCTGGCCAAAATATTGTATCTTTCAATTCTACTAGGCCTTTTGACTTTTTACAGAGTAGCATGCCTGGTGTCCCTCATAGTGCACCTCCTGTCCAACAGTTGCCATTAAGTAATACTAATGTCTCTTATACTCAGCATTCATACTGTCCACCACCCCCTACTCTAGCACCATCTAATCAGTTCTCCTATGTAAGGGCTGAAAGTCGACATCCCTTGCAACAAGCTTGGTTAGATTCTTCTCCATCTCCTATTCCTGAATGTGAGAAAACATCTGCTCAAGACGAACAACAGAGGTTTCTCCAGAGTGATAGAAGCATAAGACCGGAGGATCAGTTGTTGAACCAACAGGCAGGAGGGTGCAAAACATTATGTACAAGTTCAACGTTTGGGCAAGAAGGTATTTAATAACACAATTCAAAGCTTTAGCACATGTTAAACAAATGACCTGACAATATTTTAATAGATTGTGTATTTGCTTCTTAGTTTCTTACTTTGTACCTTCCGAATTTTTCCTACAGTCAACCCTGGAATGCCTTGGCCATCTGGAGGAACACAATATTCTTGTGGGTTGCAACTGCCAGCGCAGAACCAGATGACCATAACATCTGGAATTCCACAGCCAAGTATGGATATGGCATTTAACACTTACTCGGGTCAGGCTGCAGGGTTAACAGGAAGCTTGGTTGCAGGTGCTGTATATTTTCCTCAGCCTCTATGAATTTGCTGAGGGACTCTTCATTTTTATATGTTGGACTAAAAGTATAAACTTGCTTCTCTGTGAATGTAGCGCCTACAAATCATGTTTTGATCCATATGTCCAGATCTGGTATTTCTTCTGCAAATTCTTGGAGGCATACTTGATGCACCATATGGGAAATGAAAGGTGTGAAATCTTTTTGAGATTTGTTATTCTGTTTTCTGCTTTGCTTATAGGTTTATGACATATGTCTGGTATGCTTTTTATATGAAGTTTTTGTCAATGTTTTTAATTCCATTGCATTTTAACAGATGTCCCGACTTCAAGTGGAAGCAAATAAGCTGTTCAATGGGCAAGTTTTTTCCTCAAAAGAGCCGGTGAGAGAAGATTCCTTATTCTGGAGAAATCTGTAGATTTAATGTATGTTGTTAACTTTCTTAGGCTTTGGATATTGCCGGCGTTAACTGTATATACTGTAACTTGCTCCACTATCTGCATTTTGCAGATGCATATAAAATTGTGCTTCTCTCATTCTTTCTGATAGCAAGTTTCCCAAACCTCAATGAATGAGTCATATGTAACATGAAGTGATTGAATCACAGATCGTAATTTGAGTCTTTCTTGGCATTCTGTTGGATTATAATCTTCTAATCAGAGCATATTGTACATCTCCCTCTGGGATATTCAATATACACAGTAAATATAAAAATCTCTCTTCCAACAGGTTGCCTTCTGAAGGAAAGCAATTTTGAAATTAAGTGGCCACTACAAATGTCTTTGTAAAAAATGACAATTTTGAGTTTCATGACTTTGTAGAGTCTCAAGAGCTGGTTAATCACACAAGAGGGATGCATGCGTGTTTCGAATATTGTCTGACATTCAACATTATGTCTGATTGTGAAGTGTCGATGTTGATTGGCGTCTTGAAGGGATGCCATTAATTGTACCCCATTATGATCTACTACTGTGCTATTCCCTATGACTTTGTGGTCCAATCATAGTGCATTTACTATTTTATTTTATTACAAATGAAAGGGGGGTAAACTGTCATTTCAATCAACTAGTGTAAATGGGAGCCAACTAGAGTAGTATGCTCACGGTTCAGTGGGCTGTGGAGGAAGAAGTCCATTTCAAACATAAAATAACAAAAAACAATAAAAAACAAATGCTGTCTCATGTGTCCATTATTTGACCCCTTTGTTTTCCTGGGTTTCTGTGTTTCATTTCCACTTTTGTAGGTTTTCGCTCTTTACATTGCTGAATGGTGTAGAACCAACCAACCATGATTTAGGTGGCTGTGCTAGTAGATACTCCCTCAGAATAATTATAAGCTTCAGTGGTTAGGAAGAAAATAGTTTATGGGTTTCTGTAATGATTTTGATGCACTACAAAGCCCAATAAATTCTCAAGTATGAACCTTTATATTGAAGTTGAATAATTTTGTATTTCAACTATATATAAAATAAATAAACATTGACTATGGCAGTCCATATTATTACTTGTTTAAGACATAATGTTTTTGTTTTTTCAAAGCTTAGGTTGGTTAAAAATGTCTTTCAGGGATGTCGGCTAGCCTCTCTGGAGATGTTCCCTGGGCTGTTTGCGCTTGTTCCCTAAGTAATAGAACCCAAATCAGGGGATGTGCCCCCCAACTCCCCCCGCCCCCTCCCCCTCCCTCACCCCCATGAAAAGAAAGTTTAAAAAACATGGAAAATAGAAATCTTTTTTTTCACAAAATAATGTACAGTCCCCAACATCAAACCCCACTGTTCTTCTATTGTGCCCAATACTTTTGCAGGATAAATCCAATTTTTCAATTCCGCACTCACTATTGTTTCCAACAATAACAAAGGAGACAAAAGGGGTTTTCATGAGCAAGATTTTGTGGTGGTCAACGAACATCAAAAGATGAAAACAACCCATTCAAATGTTTTTTATTCATTTGGAGATTTTCTTTGTTTTTTAACCTTTTCCATTCCAATTTTGACAACAAACAACAAGGAGACATCCTTTCCAGGATAGAGAGGCAGAGAAAGGATTCATGACTACAATGAAGGATTCAACATATGAAAGATTCTGCATATGCTCTTAACTTGCCCAATTTTCACGTGCATCAGGTGTGTTTGCCTCAGTTGTGTTGAAAATAGGGGTGTAATTTTCACTTTTGGGTACGACTGACCTTATTGTATCATTGTTATAATTGTAGATTTGGTTAATGATGACCTTGTACATGTAGGCTCAAAACCCTATGGGGGAAGTGCCCTACCTTTGAGTTGGATGTTTATACAGCCTCTTTCATTTGTATTTTTCATTCAAGTGATTTGTTCGTTCTTAATAAAGTGATTTGCCACCATAAAGTGTTGCAGTCTCTTGTGTTTTGGTTGTTTTCTCTCTCTAAGGTTGCGCTCATCTTGTGTGAATCTTGTGTTGCCCTAGTGTGATTATTTCTCTTTATTGTAGAATTAGGATTTGGGTTATTTCCTTTCAATTCTGTTGCTATTTCTTGTGAATCTCAACATGGTATTAGAGTGGGTGTGAATCTCATTTACTCAATTCAGTGGCTGATCTAAAAGATTTTTGGCTTATGGCATCACTCTAAGTTTCTCTCTCTCTAGTGCACTTTTTCTTGGGTTGTTTTCTCTCTTTAGGGTTGCACTTATCTCGGGTGATATCTTTGCAAACGTTGCACTGCCCTATTGCTGGTTATTTTTTTAATTGCAGAAGCAGGGTTTGTGTTGGTTCTGTTCAATTCCTTGCTATCTCTTGTGAATTGCAACAAGTTGAATCTTTTGTTTATATGTGTCAAGACTCAAAACCAGGATCCAATTTATTAGTGGTTGTTTCTTGGTGAGCACACTTTAGGGTTACAAACATTTGCCATATGATTACTCTCACAAGCATGCAATACAGAGATCCAAGAAGTATGAGAACCCAGTCAACTTTCATAGCACCCTCTGACTTTTTGCTTGGAAAGATCTAGTACTCGAGGAGATTGATGTTACTCTTAGACTTCTAAGAAATGGGGCTAATATACAGGTGATGTTATGTATATGGATGGGGAGATTGAACTCGATGGGATTGATGAGCTGCATGCGGTTAGAAACCGAAGAGATGAACCAATACCTGAGGTCGACAAATACCTGTGGAGCTTCTTAACTGAGGTTCTAGAAGATGAAGATTGTGAAGGAAAATAGTCTTGAATCTTGACATAATGCAAATTATATATTTTTGCATATTGGGAAGAGTGCCATTCTGATTTATAAATTTGAACTCCTGAATCTTATGATCTCGAGAAATGAAATTTGAATATGAAATTGTTAATGAACTTTGATTGTGGTTGATTCTTATACCATTAATCAATGAATACCTTATTTTATGTTTTAATCTTATTGTTCCATAACACAATTTCCATGTGTAACATATAAGATAATCCTTTCATTGGGTCTTATGGTCCCATGTTGTTGGACACCTATGCTATTATTTTATGTTTTAAAAGTGTGTTGGCCGTGATCTTTATGGTCAATGACTCCTTTCTACTGCAAATAGGTGTTTTTTATCTGATCATTGATAGTCATTTCTCTTATGGAGTAGAAAGGAGTTCCAACCTTAGGGATCATGGACGATGCACTCAAACATAATAATATAATATTAGAGTCTAATAACATGGCCAATCATCTACAATGACTTTAATGACCAATCACTTTTATTTATATGTTATACACCTTGATGCACGTTCACCGTTTGATTCTTAAAAAAGGTGTTCCTCCATCCCGCACACCCACAAATATTGGAAATCTACACTCCTTTCATCTCCTGTATCTTCCCCACAAATATTGGAAATTTGCACTCCTTTCATCTCATGTATCTTCGATGATCACAAAAAATCGATGGCATGTTGGTATACTGATGCCTTATTTCCCAAAGTTTATAAGATAATTATGAACCTGTTCTTCTAGATGTCCTTTTTTCATTTTCAGGTAATATATCTTAGGGGAAACTGTCTAGACACTTCTTCTTATTTCGATCATACTTAGTTCGTCAACAATCAAATATGTCACTAAGAGAAACATGTTGCAAAGTCGGATTTGAACTTGGGTGTGAAGGATAACAACTTTTTCTCACAAACACTCGAGCTACAATTAATTGATTCTCCTAGACGCCCTTACATAAATATGGTTCACGTTTTATGGTAAAATTGCCACTAAGAGCATGTACTCATCAAATTTCGAGGCACCTTTTCATTTTCAGTTTCTTTTGACCACTCTTTCCCATTATTAATGGCTTTTAATGTATTGATCGAAGAAGGTGAAACACTTGAGCTCGAGATGGCGAAATGAAAGATGTGCTTTACATTGCTATTATGGACAACTAATTTCAGTTCGCTCATCTACCTATATATATTTGTTTATGTCAAGAAAGGAAGATTAATATTGTTAGACAATTGGACCTCGTTAAACTACAAGCGATGCCAAGAGAGATGTTTATAAGCGAGATATGCATTTATGAGATCACGCACATTATGAATCAGGTATGTGATACTGATTACTTTTCTTTAACATACTACATTAAGGATAGCGATGAAAATAATTTTTGGCACTTTTAATTCATGATTTTATAAACTGGCACTTCTTTAATACTTCTGAGTAGGATTCTATGAATGTCACCATTTTTTCGTTTATGAAGATGCCTTTGAAGGAAGAAGCTCAGATTACCATGGATCTTGTTCATGACGTGTTTATTAATCTCCTTATCGGTATCTAGTTTTCATTATAGGATTCACATTTGCACCTGAAGGTTATAAAGTCTTGATTGGTCAATAATTCTGGTTCTTACTGTTAACAATGTTGGTTATTTAACGGGGCTTGGCTGTTTGGTAAAGTGGGGGTGGTAATATTTCCTTATTGGGATTGATTCAATTCCTCCCGGATAGTGTACATGGTGGCCTCTTTTGGTCTCTGCCACGGCCATGTAAAGTAGCCGGGTTTGTGGGTAGGACATTGGAATACAGAATGCCAGTGGCTTAGTCGCCACGATGTTGGTAGGGTAACGTTCATCAAGCTTCAAAGGAAGCATTGTCAAAAAATTGTTGGTCATCGCTTTAGCCTCCATGATTATAGGAAATTATAGATATTTGTCTATTAAGGAAAATATTATAGATAATTATAGATGGAAACTATCAAAACTATATATTCAGGTCTTTTAGGAAAGGTTATAGATTTGTGTTTCACCAAGAATGAATGCTACGTAAAAGAGCGGATTCAAGTCATCATATCCCTATGTATGAAGATACAAATGTCAAGAGATGAAAAATGTTTTGATTAAGGAAGTCATTAACGAACATGAGTTAAACGTGGGATGAGGTGAGTTCATTTGAGTGTTGAATGGAAAGGAAATTGTCCTAAGTAAGGGATATCAATAGCAATGTGGAAGTTGTTTTTAGAAACACGTTTCCAAGTTTGTGAGTTTTATTGTATAACATGGTGTCACTAAACTTGGAATCGACAAAAATGTTGTGGTGAGGCTAAAGAACCAAGAGTTTGATTTGGATAGGGAAAAATTTGGGAAAACTTCGAAAAAAACTCGGTGAGTACAAAAATGTATATATATATATATATATATATTTTGACACTTGCTCAACAAAGGCCAAGTTGAGCAAATCTAACTTGGTCAAATCGAGTTTGACTCACGATTAATCGTAGTAAAAAATTTGACTCGTGATTAATCACATCAAACTTGAGTTGATGAGTCAATCTTGGTCAAATTGAGTTTGAATTCAAAAGATTGAAAAAAAGCATTTACGGTCTAATCAGAGTCAAACTTGACCAATTGAGAATTTGACTCACAATCTTGGTAACCGTTGTACAATAAGGATTTCCTTTGGTTTAGATGGGTACTAGGTCTACCAAAATTGTTTGTCCTCGGCTTGGTATTGCCCCTTTTTGACGTGCCATTCAATAGGGGAAATCACTACAAGAATGGAACCGTGTGATGACTTATGTGATGCTATTGATTTTTATGTCAACTTGTTTTTCCATCTAAAAACTTCTAGGATTTTGCTTAGAAGATCATTTGGAGAGTCTTTGTCCTAGGTGGTTTTTGTTATTTTTAAATAGTTGCATCAAGCTAGCTGCATTCTACAATTTAGTACGAGGGAGATGTGTAATGTCTATGTACATGGCATAAATCTGCACAATATAATATTTTAATAACAATAAATAAATAACAGCTTGGTATGTATTAGATTTGTGACCCCGTGTTTATGAATTTAAATATTAATAAAAATGAAAATATGTGATGTAAAAAAGAAGATTTTAAGAACAAATATAAAGCGTTAATTAATACACATACACCAATGTAGATTTATCTGAATTTGAGGTTTTTAAGCACTGTAAATGTGATTTCAATTTCTTTATGATCTCTATCATTGCTTAGTAACTAGAGAGTTAAAATGGATTCATGGTTAAAATGGATTCGAGAGTTAAAAAAAGATTCATCAATTTCCATTTTTTTTCCCAAATGATTAGCCCAAGTTAAATTATATCACCAAATAAATTGTCCATTGGATGTAGCTTGGGTGGTTGGGAGGAATGGTTGTTATCCTCCCCACCCAAGTTCAATTCCTTGTAAGTGACATGCCATATCTTTAATGGGTCTATAAGATGCTCTTGTTGTTGAGTATGCTGCTCCTGTTGTTGAGCAATCAATATCGTGCCAATCTTGGCCTCCCCATGTTCTCTCGTGGATTTCGTGGGGGTTTTCCATGGACGCAATGAATTACTCGTCTTTAGTGTTATGAACCACATGTAAAAAAATAAAAGAAATCACCAAATAAATCATCAAAATTTTCTAGAAACAATATAGAAATCAATCCCTTTACTAAATAGTTGAAACCTTGAAAGCCGTGGACTTTGTTCTTGGGGAGTTTCATACCGTGAAATTTTTGATAACCCAAGGGGACATAACTTGAAAAAAATTGTGCGACATCTCACACAACAAGAATTTCAGGAGCATGGTAAAATTTAAGGTTTTGATTCACTAGAATTTTTAGGTTACAAGTGGTGGGAGTTAGGGTTTTTGAGTAGTCCTAAAACTAGGCTCAAATAGGTGTTCTAGGTAAAATAGTCATATTTGATTCTAAAAAGATCCAATTGGAAAGAGGTTGGACCATAGTGTTTTGGAACAAAATTTCAAAAGCATATGATAAAAATTTGACATGTGGCATGTCATACAAGTTGACTCTATGGAAAGGGTAAAAAGTTAGCAAGTTTTGCGAAAGTGATCATAACTTTCACTTGACACATCAAATTTTAGTCAAATGCATGGAATTGTAGAAAATACATATCATAATAATATTGGAGATATATGGCTTACCCATGTAATAAAGCCACTTAGTGACTTTAGTTTAAAATATTAGGGTTTTTGTCTTTTAGGGTTTTGGTCTCTCATGCTCTTTATAAGAGTGAGGACCCTCATTGTAATAGAGTATTGTTCTATAATAATATCGTTCAATGTTTATGGAGATCATGTTTTATGTGTCGTAACTGTACCTAGGGTTTCTTTGGTTCTCGTAATATGAGAATTCTCAAAGGAATCGAGGCAGTTCTCGTAGATTCAAACAAGTTGATAGAATGGCAGAGCATAGATGATTTGGAAAAAGCCATTATCGGCCTTGCCCTTTTAGATTATGTGCTACATCATGTAGATTTGTACAAATCATCTAAGGAGATTTGGGAAAATCTCAACAAGTTATTTGGGGCACAAGTAGCGAATGTGACATTTTCCCAAAAATTACAGTGATTCAGCTTTAAGATGCCTATTGAGGCCACCATGTTAAGTCATATCAACAATATAAGATTTATTATCATACAACTTCCAGAAGTCAAGGCAATCATTGATGAGGAGGATGACAAGGCTATTCTTATGAATTGTTTGTCGCTTAAATATAATAGTGCCATCTTTACCCTGAGTTATATACCGCCTAAATTTTCCCTTTCATGGCCTTTGAAAAGGGAAAATTTATGGAAAATATAAATACAAGTAATGCCAAAGAGAACTTGTTGGCCATAGATTCATACCCCTACAAATAAAGAGATTGAGTAATGAAGAGGAATGGGAATTCAACCAACAAACTATTGATTGCCAAGATATAAACCGATAGCAAAAGAATATACTTGGAGCTTTACTGACTTAGAAGCTCAATGCATTGACTCAAAGAGGCTCAACGCACTATCAAGAGGTGAGAGAAGCTTGTCTATTGTTGATGTCAATATGGAAATATCATAAGCTCATGCATGCATCAATGGAGAACCAAAACATTGAAAGAAACTCTTATTGATTCCTAGACCAACAAGCGTTATATCTTAGTCTTTTGGGCTGTATTACCTTCTCATAAGTATAAGAACTCTTGCCTACAATGCAAAATACATCTTGATGCTTGTAAACAACCAATATCCAATGCATGAACAACTGGAAAGGATGCATACGACCTATACCACTGCCATACGACCTCCACCCTACAGTTTAGCAATGGTGAAATTCCAAATTGTGGGGAAGATTTGCAACCTACAGGTAGAGAAATTCACTCAATAGCCAAAACAAACTAATTTAGAAATTCACGACTCTTTCACTATAACGCTCTATATCATTCACCCAATTGGATAAGTGATATGAAACTTCACTTGCACATGGAGAATGCAACTATAAATAAAATACATAGAGCTACATCAGGGGTTGAATTTCTGCTCATAAAATAACCATGCAATAGTCTAATATGAATAAGAGCAATATATCAAACATATATGTGTGATTTTCACAACATTAAACACAACGTTCAATCCCAATGAACTTATAAATTTACCTTGGAAACCCAAATGGGAAAACCAACTTCAAATGTTTGCTCAATTATCATTTTGACGATCTCTTGTTACAATGGAGCTCATGCCTCTTTGTGTATCCTCCTCTCCTTGGCCAAAAAGATCCTTTGAGAATGAAAGTACAAAAGTAAATAGAGAGAGTTGGGGTAATGGGAAAGACAACATGCACAATCTTTCATTTCCCATTTCTCACTATTTTGTCTCTTATTTTGTTATTTTACTTTAATTAATTCATTGTTTTCTTCTATTTTGTCATATTCCAGTTTTACATTTGCATTGTTTTTAATAGTTTATCTAACCTTCATTAATCGCCAAATTCGCTTGCAGGTACCGAGTCTTATAACCATTCACTTGTTCAGAGCCATTTTAGAGAAAATGGTGAAGCTTGCGAGTGGTGGATGAGCCTTGATGAAGATACGAGATTCTACTCCATATGGGAAAAATTTCAAAACCTCTTCTCAAATAAATGGATCAAGGATACGAAAATGGAGGAGATGCATAAAATTCGAGTTGAATTTATCGAAAGAAAAATTTCCAAATTGCAGGAAGAGAATGAAGAGCTAAGATGCAATCCCTTAATGAACACTCATTAGGGAGGTTAAGAATTTAAAACAAGAAAATAATAGCAAAATAGAGTTAGAAAATGATGAATCGAGGGAAGAATTGAAAAAAAAAGATGAATAAATCAAAAGGTTAATTAAGGATAATCAAGAACTTTTTAATGATGTTAAGAAGCACATCATAAAACAATTTTTCATGGAACAACACATCACACAACAATTATTCAACGTGATATTATTAGAGATCAACAACTACTGCAAATTAGAGAAGTTACAATAACCATACATGGAATCAAAGGAAATAAAATTAGGCAACCAACCATCAAAGATTAAGATTGAAAATAATTGAGTTTGGACGGATGGATCATCATCAATGGAAAGATGAAAGCAGAAACAAAAGAAAATCATATTACTTGGTTTCATCAACATGTAAAACCTTTATCTGCAAAGCTTTGATGACAAAGCTTTTTGAAGGAAGGTACTATGATATGACCCAAAGGGGGGCATTTATGCGACTAAATATATGTGATATGAGCTCAAGATGGGTATATATGGGGTCAAATGTATATGTAATAGCGTTCAACCTAATAAAGTGGCCACATGTACAATTTGTGAATAAGTACATATAGAGATCATGTAGTCATTTTTGAGGAGGTAATATGCATGTATGAATGTATTGGGGTATTTGGAGGAGGTTCTCTTATTCTTTAAGGAGTTATTGTGTAACTCATCTCTATTATCTATCTGGGGTTACGCTCCACTCTCACATTGATGTACATGGAGTGTACTCTAATTTATTTTTTTATCATATTTCAAGGTTTCAGTTCATAACAGTTTTGGCTTATGACTTTGGTTCATTTCATTCCTTCCCAAGTAGTTATTTTGTTATTTAAAATATCGTTGGCTCGTGATGACTATAAGTGTCAATGCGTTGGTGAGAATTTTATAAAAAACATTAAGTGTTGTAATTGTCCATTATTTGGTTATGCACTCATTTAAATGGTATATTGACTAATGTCTCTGGTTCCATCTCCTCCAAGTAGTTATTATGTTTACTAAATGATAGCTTACTTATTTAAATGGTATATTGACTAATGTCTCTTGGTACAAATTTGTGTAGCATGGAAGTGAGACATTTTGCGTAATGATATGCACATAACATGCTGGTTTATAATCTCTATTTCCATTATATGTTCTATTTTTATCAAATAATTCATGACAATATTTTTAAACAACATTTGTTTTAGGGAATCAATTGTCTTTGTGTAAATTTCTGATGAAGAATTATTGCATTTGTAGTTAACCTCATATTTGGAGGAAGAAAGAGCAAAATAACATTTCAATGATTCCTTGCTAAAATGGATAGTAAAGTAAGCTTGTAATTTTGAAAGATGTTTTTATTATATTTTGCGTTTCATATCGAGAACATTTAATATTAATTGTAGGTTTTGGGTTGAAGATTTGCGAATTAAATTTGAAAAGAATTTTAATTTGTTTTTGGTTAGTGATTTTTTTGTGAAGAAATTAAGTAGGAGCCATTGCAAGTCATGGTCACTGGGTAACTGTCATTTGACTAATAGGGCAATAGGAGCTAGTAAAGCTTGCATTTTATCAACCCTCAATTATGTAAGTAACAATGAAGTTATCTTACACCCGGAGAATATATGTGAAGTAAACTAATAATTTGATTTGGATGTAGGGCAAATTGGCGGAATTCATCAGATCTATCATTTTTTTTTAAAAGCAGACTTGGAACCAAGGACCAATTTTGCATGTAAAGGAAGAGAAATTTGGAATGTTATATCTCAATGTTTTTTCTCAAGAATCGACTGCGAGTTGGTAAAGCATATCAAATCTCTTATTTTGGTTGATTTATAGTGAGAAATTACCATCTACAAATGAAATACACGACATTGACATAGTTGTTTATATCATAGCTCTTGAACTTCTGTGTATATTCATAATATCCACAAATTTTAAATGTTGAAAGTAGGAAAATAATTATATACTAAAGAATTTGATTTGTTCCATAAAACATTGAAGGATAAGCTCTTTATAAAACTCTAAGATTTTTATTCCATTATAAATTCTCTTCAAAGAAATAAAAATAAAAACATATCAAATTAAATAAGCAAATGGTAACTTATATACAAACACACACATTGAAAAACTTCAAAGGTCAAATCTTTTATTTAATCTTATACGAAATATAAAAAAATTATATGTATAGACTATAATTTAGATTCCACTACAAACACATTGATGATAGTCCATGGCATAAATAAACACAATGATGATAGTCCATGCCATAAATAATTTTTGAACTTCTGTATATATTCATAACATTCACAAATTTTAAATGTTATATACTAAAGAGTGAAAATAATTATATACTAAAGAATTTGATTTGTTTCATAAAACATGGAAGGAAAAACTATTTATAAAAAAGAGTTATTTATAAAAGATTTTTATTCCATGATAAATTCTCCTAGAAAAATAAAAATAAAAGCATGTTAAATTAAATAAGCAAATGACAACCTATACACAGAAGAACTTCAAAGCTCAAATCTTTTATTTAATCTTATACAAAATATCAAAAACACACATTGAAGAACTTCAAAGCTTAAATCTTTTATGTATTTAATCTTATACAAAATATAAAAAAATTTAAATGTGTAAACTATAATTTACACTCCACTCCAAACATATTGATGATAGTCCACAGCATAAATAAATCATGAAAAATAATCTCAATCATCGTATCATTTATGAAACATTCCACAATGAGCTGAGATGAGTGAATGAGAAGTGAAAACCCTCATGCACTACATGGGAAGGCTCAACCCTAATGCACTACATCAAAAGGCTCACTAACTTGATGTTTAGCCAAGTGAGTTCACTTCTGAATGGGGGGCACACTTCTAAAGATCCTATATACTATCAAATCAACTTTGCTTAGTTCAAATGCCACATTGCGTCTAGACATGGATGATATTAAGTAAATTAGTTAAATAAAAATATCTATATTATCTAGATTTTTCTAGATCAACTTCTATTGAAATATTTACAAATTTTCCATCCATATTTAGATTAGAAATATATTTATATAAATATTACAATTTTTAAAAGAATTACATAAAAAAATTATTATACATAATTGGTTATAAATATACATAAGTGTAATGTAAATTCTTTGTGGTTAAATGTAGTTTTCTTAAGCATAGTTTATGACATTAAATTTATAGCTTGGATATTTTTTAAAAGGGTAGTACTTAATATTTAGGCTAACAACTATCTGTTTAAATACTTTTATACAACGCAATTTATTAAAAATGCGATAAGCATAATAGTCAATGTAGATATCATACACCCCATTAAAAATGCATTTGACATGCTTTTATTTTTAGACAAGTATTTTATGTTGTTGTCATGATACTCTTTTAGTCTAGACCTTTCAGATATTCTTTTAGCAACGATCACTTGAAATCAAATTGCATAGAGAACTTGGACACATGATCAATTTTTTGCGACACCTTGTATAATTGGAATATGATGGGTTGTCATAAAAATCTATAGTCGTGTTCCTAATCTTTGCCATATATCCACTTGTTCTTGGTCCCGTTTCTATTTTGCTTATTTCTCCCATTGAAGATGCAAATGCTATTGTGGGTGTCCTGTCATCAAGATCTTCATCTCCATCACTAACATGGCTCAAGACTCGAAAATATGATGATGTTCTTCATTTTCAAATTGATTATTGAAAATCTCAAGAAAATTCTAAAAGTGTATGGTCACCACCTTGAAATAATGCATGACAATGAAGAACATGATCTTCAATGTCATCATTTTACAGTGGTAGGGAACTTCTCAATTGGAGGAGGTTCTTCATCATCAACCTGCTTATTTCCTTTGTTGTGAACTTCCTCTTTGAATACCAGGTCTATCCTAATATTGTTGAAATTATGTAAACCCAACACCGACAAATTATTTCAAATAAAAAAAATATTGAATAAAAACACAACATGTTTGGCTAAGCACTAGTGGAAAAACCCTTGCGAGAAAACCAGTTATGAATTTGATTTTATTAAATAAAATCCCAGGTTCTTGTCTTGGGATAATGGTCCATCAGAGGAATTGCAATGCAACAATAGCCTAGCCCACTTGGTTTATATCTCCTTGCTGCCCCTTTGCACGCTTCCTTAGCCTTGCCCACTCAGTCACACATACATGAACAAGACTCGCTCTTGCTCCTATGTACTCATTGTGTGCCTCTCACTCTCCTTAGATATGCTTTTATAATCTCCTAATGACCAAAACCGTATCTCCAAAGTGATCAATGATCAAGATATGATCTTGATCTCGTGAGATCAATGAGTGCGACTTAATCTCTCGTTGAGATGACTTAAATCACTTAAGTCACTTTAGTCATTAAATGAAAACCACTTTAGAGAGTGTCGCTCTGACACCTCTGCATGTTAGGCACCGCCAATGTAGAAGTACCTGTCCGAGCTACCCCAAAAGTTAACACTCCCTCTTAACGAGGAAGATACTTTTGGAAGAATCTCTTCCTGGATCAATCTTTGACCCCATAAAATACGTTGTTGTTGTAGTTGCTCCATTTGAACTGGAAGACCCTCCTACTACCTCTGTTTCACTATGATCTGATCTACGATCCAAGATCGCCTTGAACCCCACTATCCCAGTACCTTGTACATCATACCTTGCTTGATGTCAAGCTTCACTACTGCAACCAAGGCCACTCCCTCTGACCATATGAGCACCTGTCCATCCAGGAACATGAATGGATACCCCATATCCTCCAGAGATGATACTGAGAGAAAATTAACCTTCATTGCTGAAACAAATAACACCAATGCCACCTCTATAGAACTACTTAACTCTAGCTGGAACCTGACACATCCAATCCCCTTCACTACATGCATGGTGATAGCTCCACTTCTCACATGCAAGTTTGAGCCCATCTTCAAAACAATAAGGAACATCGACCTCATTCCCCTCATATGGCGATATGAGCCACTGTCCACAACCCATCTCCAAACTAAAAAAACTTTCACTTCTTGGACTTGCTACCCGGTTCTGCTGCACGTTGCTTGGACCTGCTACTCGAGGCTGCCCGCAATGTTCTACTTCTACCTGGGTCCTTTTTTGGGCTGCCCCAATCCTTTCTGCTCGTTTCCTGGCTATCTTAACCTGCTTCCCAGGCTACCTACTCGTTTCCCAGGGCAAATACCTGCTGCTCAAAAATGTCTGAGCATTCTTGACTGCTACCCGAACCCCTGCTGGGTATCTTCATAGCTCTCTCAGCAATTTTTGTGGCCCTGCTTGACCTGACGACGATGTGCTAGTGGCTTGATGTGGTCTAGGTAACCTGCAAATTTACTTCAACCCAAGTCTCCATGTAGTCTGCTCACTTGGTGGTTGTTTTGTTGGCTTGACCGCCAGCTCCAACCTTTCTAGGTTTTCACCTTTACCTCACAACTTCTCGTAGACTAAAAACTTAAAAAAAAAATCCTGCAGCCTACAATTGTCGCTGCTACAAATCAATCTAGGGAAAATCTAGCTTATTTTCAGAGTCTCAACTCTAATACCATGTTGAAATTCTATAAACCCAACACCAACAGATTATTTAGAATAAAACAGATTTATTGAATAAAATACACAACTAGGTTACTCAACGAAAATAAGTGGAAGCATAAACAACATAAACCAAACACACATTGCACAAGATATTCGGGTAAGCACCCCTGTAAAAACCCTTGCGGGAAAACCAGTTTGGAGTTTGATTTTATTAAATAATGGCCCATTAGAGGAATTACAATGCACCAATAGCCTAGCCCACTTGGATTCTATCTCCTTATTTCTCCTTTGCATATTTCCTCAGCCATGCCCACTCAGTCACAAGTACATGAGCAAGACTCCCTCTTGCTCCTATGCACTCATTGTGTGCCTCTCACTCTCCTTAGATCTGCTTTTATAATCTCCTAATGACTAAAGCCCTATCTCCAAAGTGATTAATGATCAAGTTCTGATCTTGAACTCTTGAGATCAACGAATGTGACTTAGTCTCTCATTAATACTACTTACAATAACAAACAAACATAGTGGACCTAATCCACATTACATTAAATGACCTCCACTATTATTACTCTACTATGGGCCCTTTGTCCCCCCATTACATTCCTATGGAGGATCCCAAAATTCCAACCCCCTTAAAAAAATGTTATCCTCAACACTTGTTGTGAGAAGCTACAACCATAAACCAAGGTCCCATGGATTAGTGTTGATTGCAATGTTGAACTAAGCCATAGGACCAGAGTCCCATGTACAAGTGCTAGCAACCATGCTGAAATAGTCAAACAAGCTCCACCATAAACTTGGGTCCAATGTAAAAGTGCTAACTGCCATGTTGAAGTCACCAATAGTTCAAGGATCCATAAACCCGGGTCCCATGTCCAAGAGCTCATGTTGACTCCTCATTAAATATCCCTGAACTCAATACCTAGATGAGAATGGTGCTCCAAATGCCTAACATGATCATGTGGATCCAAATATATAGATCCAACCATATCACCAAAATCATACACATAAGTGAAAAAGGTCGGATGTGGATTTGGAAGGTACACTACTATTGGAGAATAGGCAAGCTGAAAATTAGTAGTCATAATTGGCTCTTGACTTCTTGCAACAATGTTCTTTACATAAGGTGGAGTAATCAAATAGAAGTTGGAAGTAGTTGTTTTTCTAGAAATTACAACTCCATATACCATTCCTCACATGCCTTCTTTGAATCATACCAGCCATAACATATGTTGCTTGTATATTCATCTTCAATATCTCTCCAAATTTCCATCATTTGGATTGCTTCATGGGATTTCTATATTTTTTATATTCAATGCTCCATTTGTAGTTGCATTATACGAATTCCTTTAGGGGTTTGAAATTTTTCTACTTAAAACCGTTGTTTGATATGCTCGTCACAATCCTTAGCTTCTTTAAGAAAACTTATAGGAGGGGCTTCTTACACATAATTTTCATTTGTCATATAATCTGCATATATGATTGGATATTCCTTAATGAGGGGGGAAAATACATCATCGTAAAATGACACAAGCCACTTTAAGTATGAGAGCTAGGGTATTGAGGATAGAAATTTGTAAGGGTTATAGTGCACTCAATATTGATCAAAAGTATATCATATAATATACCAAATAAAATCCATCATCAGAAGAGTACACCATACCATCCCTAGGAAAATGGCATGGTAGAATCTTTCAATATGATTTTGAAACATGTGCAGACAAAGGTTCACAATGTAAGTCGGGATGAATGGAACTTGAATATTCTAGTGGTGTTATGGGAATATAGGACCACAGTCAAGAATCTGACAGGACAAACTTCATTTAGGTTGACGTATGGACAAGAAGTTGTTATGCAGATAAAATTCATAGTACTGAGTCTGCACATTGTTGCGATGATAGAGCTTACAGATTCAAGTGTAGTGCAAAAGACAATATAAGAACTAATGGAATTATAAGAAGATCGTTTTGTCGTAGGTTTCCATCAACATGTACAAAAAGTGCGCAAGAAAGCTTAGCATGATAGACATATCAAATAGAAGAAGTTTCAGACAAGAGACTTAGTATTACTCTACGACAATAAGTTTCTACAGCCTCTAGGGAAGTTCTAGATGCATTGGTTAGGCCCATATATGATCATATATATGACAGAGGCAGGTGTTGTTCAATTGGAGAAGTTGGATGGAGAAGTT
This sequence comes from Picea engelmannii, assembly GCA_009831015.1. NCBI lineage: Eukaryota > Viridiplantae > Streptophyta > Pinopsida > Pinales > Pinaceae > Picea > Picea engelmannii. Next base: position 33,553 of record ML803662.1, read on the forward strand.
GTGGAAGGATTGGTTAATGGTAGCCAGTCAAAATTGTACAGGACAACCATGCTTCTGCGCACTAGTCCGAACTACGCATGATATGTACCATAGAACTTGTATTATAGTGTAGATAGATAAATAGGAAAGACGAATAAAAAGTGTTCGAAGTAAGAGACAGAAGGTTGGAAGGAAGCATAGAAGTATTGTTCAAACAATTAAGCCAGATAATGTTGCAAAGACGAAGTAAAGAAGGGGTGTGTGTGTGCAAGAAGGAAGATTGGAATGTGACAGAGGCATATGAAGAAAGCGATAAAAAATTAATAACATCCATGATAGGACATACAATAAAGAATGAACACGATGACAAAGTAGTGGCACCGTGTAACCATAAATGAAGATCGACAAGAAGATTTTGACAGGTTGGAGAATGTAATGGATAATTCGACGAAGATACAAAGTTAATGAAGCATTAATACCGGTAATGAATGCTAAGGCAAGTGGATTAGACTGTAAGTTCGAGTGTGAATGAGCTTATAACAATTGGAAACCACGGGATAAAAGCAGTTGAAGGGTCGAACGGGAAAAAGTTATTGTCATTTGCATTTCCATAGATAACAACACACATAAATAGCATAGAGCCAAGAAAAACTAGAACAAATTCGAAGAAGTTAGTTGCAAAGAAGAGTTGTAGAGAACAATGGAACCACCCAAGGTAGCAACGACATCAACATCAACAACCAAGAACCAACGCAGTAAGCCACCAACAATACTGGTACAAGTAGATACTCCAGGAGCATCAGCATTAGAGCCAAGTTTGACCAACTTTCCAATAGATTACATACCACCAAGGAAGTCGTCAATGAATTCAGTCCACTTACAGAAGGAAGCAAAGTATCCACTGGTGGAGCCCGAAATTCCACCATGAGTAATAGTCGAAGGAGACATGTTAGGTGTAGTGCTGAGTTTGAAGTTCACGCATCACGACTTGTCTGACGAGAAGAATTTCCCAGACTTAGACCCAAACAAATATTTGAAGACATTCATCGATCTAGAGACGTCATTACTAGAGTTGAGCTAAAGACATGGGAAACATGATTGAAAAAATTGGGAATCCTGAATTTGTTATAGGTCTCTCATTTTGATAGGAGCAATGAGATAAAGGCATGTGTGAAGATGATATTAAGTTACGTTCATGGCGAATACCTATAGTTGGACTGAACCATGTCTATCGAACCGGAGTTGATCTTGCAGATCATAGGGTTTCCCACGACAAGAGAGGAACCATCAATATTGTTTACAGACAAGTCCAATGAAAAAGCGTTGTCGAAGAAGATGTAGGAGAATTTTGGTATGTTTAGAGCAATGCAGGGACTCGATGTAACAAGCATCAATGACGATTGCATCAAGTTTTCAATGCAAGTGTTGGCTTACAAATTGATGAGAAAGTGTCACAGATATCAAGTGCTAGTAGAAGTAATATCAACGACAGAAAAGTGCATCGAAGGCGTGCATATGAGCTAGGCGACGTTTCTATTCAAACAATTCTAGATAGACTGTCGAGAAGTGCAAGATAGAGGTATGGAGTTTCACTATGCAGGGTTGTTGATATTAATAACATTAGTGGCTTGGAGGGAGTTGAAAGACTCAATTTTTTTTCCAGCAACAAATATGCCATGCTTAGCAGCAAGGTATGCGAACTTGTGGCATACTATGCACGAGGAGAGACAACTAGACAACACAATTCACTTCTACATCTATAAAGAATTCATTAGGGAAAACATTCAAAGGACACCACACATACCACCACAAGTGGTAGAAGCATACAAGCTAGTTGCGTGCTTTAAGGCAGGGCACCATTATATGTATATCCAAGCCAAGAAGGATCCAAGTATGGAATGGCTTCCTACATGATATCGGGTAACTGAGAAAGAGATGGGACACATAATGGAAGATTTGGATGATGATTGGAAGATCCCAACGACAAAGACATAGCAACTAGAGACACAAAGCCCCGAGGTAGAAGAAATACATGAGGAAGCAAACAAAGAATGGGATTACAAAGGAAATGACACAGGTGGAAAAACATAGCAGACAGTCCTACACATGGGAGAGAGGAGAAAAGATGTAGACATAGGGAAAGTAGCCACACAATGCAAGAAAAGGAAACCTGTAAGGAAACTAGCCATTCAAGCCCTCACAAAATATGACTTGGAAAATATTGCAGAGCAAGTTAAGGAAGCAACAGATGAAGCTTTTGAGCACGCATCAAAAAAACAAGAAGAAATGAATTTGGATATGCAAGCACAAATTGTTGCATTGCGACAATTTTTGGAGACCATGAAACTTGCAATAGTACAAACAAGATAACAAGTGCAAGAAGAGAATACAACACATACAGTTGAGGTGCAACCGATGATATCTATCATATCAAGAGAAAGATGAGTTATGATGTTAGCAACGAGAGCCTTAGAGTTCCCCATGGAAGAATTGAAAGAGCAAGCCAAGGCACTAAGTCATATAGTTAGTGTTATCTCAGTTTCCATTCAAAGTCTTATACAAATTATAGACAAGTGTGATAGAGGAACTTAAAGATCGTGTCGTGTCACAAATAAAGACATGTTGCAAGTAAAATATGACCAACTTAGGTTGGAACGAGACGACGCCGCACAACGGGCAGAGAGAGTGAAACAAGTGGTCCATGGGGTGTATAACATTCTTCCAGAAGTCCCTATTGAGGAATATGCCCCATTGGAGGAACATTTGACAAAGCTAAGTGAAGCTATTTAGAGCTTCCATACTAAGATCAATGACTTAGAAGCACGACAGATAGTAGGCAATCCCCCGGAGGAAAGGGAGCAAAGAGAGAAGTTGGTGACCACAAATTTAGAGAATATTAGAAGCTTAGAAGTAGAGTGTACAAAACTGTATGCAGAAAGAAAATGAGCTTGGACATAGTTGATTGAAGACATGGAGTTGCAGGCGATTGGCCATAAGTTACAAGTTGCACAGTACAATGTGCAAAAGTTTAAGGAAGTCATGAGTGCATTACAACCAACAGAGATGGTAACAACAATGGTATAAAACCAAAAGATATACTTACAGATGAATCATCTAAGGGTGGAGCAGTAGGCTTGTGCACAAAAGATCGAGACCTTGCAGGAAGAAGTCTACAAGGTGGCAGTGAAATTGTGCAGCAAGAAACCCAAGTTAGAGAAAAAGTTGCAATGACTAGGGATACCTTACAGAAATTTTTGGCGACATGGATGCAGACTTGAAGTGGCTTGGGACGAGCCCCATGTTAGTGTTGGGGGGTTGTTGGTGCATTCTATTTTGGACAAGTTTTTGGAACCGTGTAGAAGAAGATTGCGCAACATTTTGGCAAAGCAATAATGCGCATAGAAAACAAATAGCGCATTATCAAGAGTCAATGCACAAGAAACATGAGTTAGTTATGAAGTTTTGGGACATTTTGTCCATTTTGTAACCATATTGTAACTGGATAATCCCTAATAGAAAAATATAAATATGTAACAGGTTTTGGGTATGAAGGATGAAGAGTCAAGTATGCAAGAGTGAAGAATTGGCTAAGTGTTCGAGTGTTTTTGAGTTATGACTGAGGTTTTCGGTAGTTAGGATCGCACTGCAACATAACGACATAGGTAGGTTTGGGTAATGTTAACTGATATATCTTTCTTTAAGTGCAGTGCACATCTATAAGGAGATTGCGAATGAATAAAATAAGAAGCCGGTCGTTGTGGACGTAGCCTAGTTTGGGGTGAACCACATTAAAACCTTGTGTCTTGATGTGTTGCTTATGTGTATTATGTTTCTGACACATGTGATGGATGGTTAGCATAGATATTTTTATTGTTTATGGCTACTACACAATAATGGTGAATGTTTAGTATTTTGAATGTGTCACTGATATATGATGTTATGATCCTACGCACTTAAGTTAATAATGAATGAATGAATGAATGTTAAGTGGAGTAATGTCACGCAAAGGGTATATTGAATGCTAATTAAAGGTTAAGTAATGGAAACTATGCACACAATAGATGAATGAACAATTCATAGTATGGTCATGTTGAATGTCTCACTTCCCCCCATTACAGAAACTTTGTTCCCGCAGCCCCTCTAGATGCCTCGGGTGAGACTTCACTTGCTTGCAAGTGATGCCAAAGGTTAGGTGTCTAAGGGTTTTCTTGGTTTATTAATGATTAACCCCGGGTTTTCCCACCGCGTGCCAACACCCATCCTTTTGTGCCAAAGCTCTCATAGGTTGTTATTTTCATGTACCAAGTCCTTAACATGCTTCCCTAACAACCTGTATCAGTTTCCCTTTCTAACCCTAATGACCACTGCTATGTTAGGGCTATCTACCTCTGGACGTATAAGTACTTGAAATTTCTAAAAGACAATGACAAAACCCTTGTCCTCCATAATTGATATTGAGAGAAAGTTCTTCTTTAGTCTTGGTACATAAAGCACATCCTGGGCATCAAACGAATTTCCTTACTTAAGTTGGAACAAGATTGTTCCCTCTCGCTTCACTACATACTTGGCATCATCACCAAAGTCCACATGGATCCCTAAGTCTATCTCCATTAGACTGCTAAATAGATCCCATGCTTCCGTCATGTGATGAGATGCATCATTGTCCAAGTACCAAGCACTCCTGGAAATTATGTTGGTGGAAAGGCATGAAACTAGTGAGAAGTCACTCTCGAACTTCACAACAAACTCACTCAACCGAGTCTTTGTAGATGTTGCTACCTGCTACAATTTTCCTTTCCCTTTCTTCTTCTCCAAACACCGAGTTTATTATTCCCACTCTTGTGGCATGCGAAGCACTTGAATTTACTCAAGTCCTTTTTCTTCCCTAACTGAGAGGTTTCCCCCTTACTTTTACCCTTCTCGTTGGAACCCTTTCCTTTTCCCTTTCTTGTATGACTAACAAGGGCTAGGTTCTCATGACTACTCTCTGCTTTCCTACTTTGGACTCACCTCGAGTCTCTTCTTGGATGCGATCATCCCAAATCCTTTGCCAATATGGTAGTTTCTCTCAGGTGCAGATCCCATTGACAAATGGTTCCTAAGGCTTGGTGAACCCATTTAATGCCATATTTACGAGTTCCATGTCATCCACTTTCTCCTTGATGGGTACAAGTTGATCACGTGTTTGGGTGATCCTCGTGAAGTAGTTGGTGACATTATTAGATCTCAACACGTAGATGGACCTAAGCTTGTTTTTCAATATCATGTTCCTATTCAAGTTATCACTCTGGAATAAATCCACTAGATCCTTGAACATCTCTCTAGTCAACTTCTTCTCTACCATGTGAGGGATGAAATTATCCTTCACAACATTCAAGATCACTCTTTGGGATTTGATGTCCTTCTTTACGAGAGCATATGTATTTGTTGGATCTATCGATGTAGGAGCAACCTTCTCCACAATATCCCAAAGGTCATTCTCCTTCAAAATCAAAGAAACTCTTGCTTTTCGAGAGATAAAATTTGAAGCTCCATCCAACTGGTCTTTGAACCTAAAACTAGTTGCTTCCATTTCTAGATCTGATCAAATATTCAGTCACAACCAACAAAAACAACATATTCTTATTTTTCCTTCATCTTTATGTCATATTCTTTCTTGATTTCACTTGAGACCACAAGTGCGAAGTGGATGGAAACTTCCTTCGACCCAACTTGGAGACCCTCGTTTAATTTATAAGGGGTCGAGAGCTGAGGGATTAGAGGTTAATGCATTAGTGTTCCAAGGGTTAGGCATTAGGGGTTAAAGGGTTGGGGTAAATAGGGGTCAGGGATAAGGGTACTTAATGGTTTAGGGTTTTATAAGGGGTCAAGGGCTAAGGGCTTCGGGATTAACATGTTATTGGCCTTCCAAGCGTCAATGGTACTTAGGAGTTGGTATTCTATATGGAGAAGCCAACTTAGTTGGTGAGAGCGAGAAACAAAGACAACAAATCATGGATGAAGCTTGTGTAATTTATCAAGATGTTTATGAATATGTTGAAAAAATATAGGAAAACTATTACTTTTATTGACATATTGTAGAAAGAGAGACACTTTGCGAGATATATAGTCACAACAAGAAAAAACAACATATTCTTATTTCGCCTTCATCATTATGTCATATTCTTTCTTGATTTCACTTGGAAACCACAAGTGTTAAGTGGATGACAACTTCCCCCGACCCACCTTGGAGACCACGATTTAATTTATAAGGGGTTGAGAGCTGATATATTAGGGGTTAATGCATTAGTGGAACAAGGGTTAGTGATTAGGGGTTAAGGGGTTAGGGTTTAAGTTGGGGTAATTAGGGGCCATGGATAGGGGTACTTAATGGTTTAGGGGTCAAGGGAATCCCCCTCAACCTTGTACCTTCAAGGTGTCAGAACATGAACAAGGAATCTCCACATTTCCTTTATTGTCCTCTTCTTGAAAAATACGACATTCAACCAATGTGACATCTCCACTTTCCATTAGTGATTCATGTTTAAAAACAAAATGACGACATTACTAGGAACTGGAACTGATCTTCAAAACTTTTAAAAAGGAAACAATTACCAATATCAAAAGAGGAATTAATAACAACTTTGCAAATAATACTTCTCAAATAGAGCATCGATACCAATATCAAAAGAGGAATTAGAAACTCTACAAATACTTCTCAAACAAAGCATCAATACTTGTCAACACAACCAATATTTACTCCCATATTGAACAATGGCATATGGTGAACAATACCCCGGTATACCATGTAGCACTAAATACTGCGACGGGTGGTGTATGAGAATATCGGTGGAACCTGTTCACTTCTATGAAACACACTACCCAATATGCTTATTAAATTACGGCGGGGGGTGGTCTATAGGCTGTAGGATTTTCCAATCGCAACAAGGTGGATATTGGCCAATGGCCGCCTATGTGATTGGAACTAGTTCACTTGTGTGAAACACATTACCCAACATGCTTATTAAATTGATTAAAGAAATTGGAGTACAAGTATAAACTTATGCAAGGTGGCCCCTCCAAAGTTTTTGTTAATATTTGTTAATGTATGCAACTGCCACTGTTTTTCTCCTCCCCTTCCAAGACCACGATGCTCTAAATTTTTTTTGCAAATTAAATTTTTAATTTATTATTTTTTTGAAAATTCTCATTCAAACCATGGTATATTTGTCTCTTCATTATTCCTCACAAATAAAAAAACAAAATTATAAATATTTAAAAATCATTTTTTTTATTAATAATATTCTCATAACGCCTCATATGGGGTGTCATTTGGAAAAGATGGGTATTAATATACGACCTGGAGAACTTGCCACATGGGAGGGGGTAGATTTGATTGATTTGAAGTGCTCCATCTTCCTCTCACCATCTCATACATATAACCTCCATCTGAACTTCTAACATTATAGTATGATACTTGCAAGTGTGATTCTGAGAAAGGATGATGATAGGGGTAGGAGTTTGGCTTATCATAGGCTTAATATGACATATATTTAGGTTATGGTAGCTTACTATGACAATGAAAGAGCATTTAGTCTGGTTGTTAATGGCATTCATATTCAGGCTCCAGAGGTTTGTGTTTATCTTGTTGTTATCCGACCCTATTTTAATCATTTTTCTCCCTATCTAGTCAATGCGGGTTGTTGTTCATATTATAACATGGTGCGTAGGCGGGAACATGCTCGCTTTGGCCGTAGTGGCAATCCTCATTGATATTTTCATCATTCTCATGCTATGAGCGTAGAACATTCTTCACCCTCTTGATATCTAGGGGCCATTGAAAAGAATCGACGTAGGGTGGCCTCCTCTAGCTCCTCTTTGGGATTCGGCCCCGAACCGGTCTCACCGCCAAGAATTCCAACTTCGGGTTCACCTAGACAGAGTGGAAATAATGGGGCAGCTCAATCTCGAAGCTCGTCCTCAAGGGAGTTCAGACCAAGCCCCGGTGGGGATTCCTTGCGCTGTCACCAGGCTTTGGACATTATTCAACAACTCATCTTTGAACTTTGCAGTGAGCTCACAGACCTAAACCCTAATTAAAATCTACATCTTATATCTACTTCTTCTCTTCTTAACTTACTCTCAATTTGTTGTGTAGGTAGAACATATCCATAAAGAAAAAAGAATACATTATTTTTCTTCGACATTTAATATATAAATGTTTACAAAAACAATCTGCAATATAAAGACATATAATGAATAACTTACCAAGGGACGATATTCATGCCCACCTTCAAGGTGTCCATACTCTCTACAATGTCTTTTAGTTGTTTTTATTAAAAGTCTCCTTCTATTATAGCCCCTGCATATTTTACAAGGGCAATAACATTTTCGATCACCCAAAGCCTCCAATGCAAATCTCACATCTCATAGTTGTCCCCCTGGATTAATGTTACATGACATTTTTCCTTACCAAACTTTCAGTGATGATTATCTTAAAAAATCAACCTCGGTAGTTTAACTATTTGGAATGCAATTAACCAAATATATTTTTTTGTATTCTGACCTAAAAATATCCTTTATACCCTCAACAAATTATCGCTAGTATAGCAACAATGTCTAACATCTCTAATATTTCAAACTTTTTTAATTATATATCACTTTTTTGTTGGGATTCCAACAACTGTTGATCAGAGAGACGTTGTATAACGAACAAAAATATTGACTTCGGCAAACGTCGGTACATAGATCATTGACTTGGTCAACCGTTGGATATTCGATGATAAATTCTCTTTCTTCAGATATTCAACGAACGCTGGGTCTTTTAAAAAAAATACAAAAAATGCAAGTAAAATCTGATAGTACGATCGATTTTATTCGTACTGTCGGAGTACGACGTCGGTTTTTCCACCCATATGTAGTAGTGAATTGTCAAAGATTTTACCCAGTTGATTTATAGATTTGCAAAAATCTTCTGAAATCATCTTCTCTTTAGAGTGTGAGCTCTAATACCATGTTAATTTTCTAATTCCAACCTACATAAATGATTTCCTAGTGAATTTCCTTGTTGAAAGTTAAATTGCAGCTCACTGAATAATTTACACTACTGAAATAATTAACTGAAACAAATAACGGAAGAAAAATGGAAACCAATCTCATAATGACTCGTGCAAAACAAATTTTTGCCCTTCAAATATGCTCTTCATTAAAATAATATCCGAGCATACAAGGGCTCCCTTACCGAGAAAATGGTCCACAAAGGAAAAATATAATTACCAACAAACTTGGCAAATCTGTCCCTGAGAAAACCCCCAACAAAGCCTCCCTAGAAAACCTTTCCAATCTACTGCCCCTGCATGGCCAGCTGCACCGTCGCATGTACACTCTATATGACTTGTATGGTCTGTATGACCTTCGATATGGTGTGTAAAACCTGCAAAATATGCCTGCGACCTATTGTATGACCCACGACCTACTGTACGGTGGGATGGCGTGGGATGTATGGTCACCATACATCTGTTGTACGACCTGCCGAAAAAAACAAGGAGCCTCTGCCTTGTTGGTACGACCCCTCCAAAGTCTCCTAGCTAGCTGTCCTTTCTCACTTGTGCCAAATCTGTAGAGTGAAAGACGGTCTCCATTCAAATGAGTCACTGACTCCTTGCAAATGTGTGTCTCCTTCTCTCGCCTTGGCTTCTTTTTATAATCTTGAGTTGAGCCAAAACCCTAACCTCCAAAGTGATCAATGGTTGAGATTAAATCTCACCTCACTTGAGATCAATGACTAAGATTCATTTAATTAATTAAATTCACTAATGCCAAAAACTTAGGAATTTCATTTGATTAACCTCCATTAATTATAAAATGACATTCTCTTTAATAATTAAAATTAAAGTGAATTTCCAAATATCTGAGAAGTATTAATAGCGATCTCCACATGTTAGACACAAACCAATGTGGAGATACCTATTTGAGCTACAAACTTCAACAATATATTGGTTAAAAAATTGAAAATTTGGTTTGCAATAGTTTTAGAGCTACAAGTTGTACAAGTTAGGCCTTTTTTCTAATCCTCAAACTGGACTTAAACACGTGTTCTTGGTAAAATAGTCATATTGGAAGACTATGAGATTCAAATTGAGTGCCACCAATGACATCATAAAGTAGACATAACAATTTATTTTAGTTCAAAATTCAAACTCATATCTACAAAATAGGACAAATGACATACCATACAAGTATGCTCTCCTGAAAGGTGCCAAAACCAACAAGTTTTCGAAAAATTATCATAACTTTCTTTTGACACATTAGAATTTAGTGAGACATGTGGAATTGTTGAGAAGTCATATCATGCTATTACAGACCAAAATTTCAGTTTCAGAGGTGAAAAAATTCAACTTTACATAAGGTGCAAGGTCGACATGTAGGCCAATCCATATATTAGGGTTTTAAAAGGTATGTTGATTTAAAATTCTCATAACTTTTGATTAGAAAATCCGATTGAGGTGATTCAAAAGCCTTTGGAAGGTGGAAGTAGAGTGGAATATATTAGGATGGTTGAAGTTTAGTATTTTGGTTGGACTCAAAATAAGAGATAATGACAATACACAAATTCAATGGAGATGAAAAAGGAATTGATCCTATGGAATGGTTTAGTATTACAAAGGAAAAAAACCTTAATATCCTTTATTTGCAAAAAAATATTTTGAAGGAAAATTTGGGGACATGTGGTATATTATGGATAGGGACACTAGATGCTTTGAGTGGGAAGAGTTTGAAAAGGCCTTTGTTGATAGATGGATAAATGATACACCAATGAAAGAGAAACATAAAATTCAAGTTGAATTAAATGAATCTAAAGAAAAACTTTTCATTCTTTAGAAGGACAATGAAGAACTAAAAGAAGATCTTATAAAGGAGGGTGATGAGTTTGCTAGGATGCTAACTTGTTAATAAATCACTGATGAATGAGGTTCAAAACAAAAATAAAAATTAACAAATGAAAGTGGGAGAAGAATGATTGAAGGGAAGAATTGAAAAAGAAAGATGATGAAATCAAAATATTGCGTAAGCATAATCAAGGCCTTCTTAATGATGTTAATAATATGAAAAAGTGTTCACAAAAGATCGAGTCAAAGAATAAGGATGAAGATACTACCATAAAAGTTGAAGAGAATACTACGAAAATACTTGAAAAAGAAATTTGAATGAAGGTTGAAAAAACCATTAATATTGATGAGGTAAAATCATAAATGCAACTTAGACTTGAAGAAGGATGCTTGTGTCTAATGGATGACATCACATTGCAACTTCAAAAGAACAAGGAAGGTGAGATTCAAGAAGGTCACTAGAAAATACTTGAAGAAGTTGAGTTCCAACTTAATGATGTACATGTAATCAAAGACCAAGTACAAAGGATAAAGCATGTCATTGTCTTTGAAAAGAAGATTGATAATATGGGTGTGTAGAATGAAGGGAAATTATCAAGGTTGGAACCATATCGACACCCTCATTAATATCAACATTACAAAGGAAGAAAACGAAATAATAAGCAGTATTCAAGGACCATGGCTTCATAGAACCAATATTCAATAATATATTACTAGATACCAACAACCGCAACAAATTGGAGAAGTTACAACACTAGTGCATGGAATCACAGGAAAAAAGATTATGCAATAATCGACTATCAATGAATACGACCAAAAATAATTGAATTTAGATAGATGGATCATCAACAATGACACAAAAGAATAGCAATAAAAGAAAATTCTATTAATTAGTTTCATCGCATGCAAAGTTTTTAGTTGCGAAGCTTTGTGAACAAAGCTTTTTGAAAGAAGGTATTATGATATGACCTTAAAGAGTACATATATGAATTAAATGAATATATAACCAAGGCTGCATAGCAACTTAGTCCCTGCAAAGTAGATTTGGAAATAGAGATAATAGCTGACACCCTATGATTATTGATGATGATGATTACTGTGAAACATGAACAATATGTTAACTAGGGGCTAGTTTCATAGTCTTAAAAGAAATCAATTTGTAAAGTTTTTAAATGAAAAAAATTAACACTGATAACTATACCATTAAAAAGATTGGAATTCAAAGAATTTGACCTAGACTCACAAGGAATGGAGGGAAACGTGTTGCTCCATGACACTTAGTTTATAAATTTGTCATATGTAGTATTGGCCAGGATCTCTGACCATATTTTTACTTTAATGTGGATGTTGTATAGTTGTGGGATTAAAATAAATTTCCTTCCAATTAAGTTAAGTTAGCCAAATGCAAATTGCATTTTAAAAATATTCAATTTTTCTTTTTGAAAATAAACCTTTCAAATTTAATAATATATATTTTTATATAATATTTATTATAATACATAATAAATATAATCTAAATAATATATTAGATAATAAATANNATAATAAATAATATATTAGATAATAAATATAATATAAATATAATAATGCATAATAATAAATACATAGTACAACTTTTTATATTTAGATGTGGTGATTGGTGAAATTCATTGATTATGTAATTAATTCTACATATTGAAATGCGTGAAGGGAGCAATAACACTTCAATTCTATCAACCAATTAGAAATGAGAAACACAAATATTTTTATTATATCCAAAAATACATATTTGTTTTCTTATGTTCACCATTACATTGCATACACAAATGTATGGTTAAAAACAAATTAATGTCACATCAATGTCACATCAAATGTAAACTCATTGCTATAGTCCCATGGGAGGGACTAATAAGATATGCCTAATAAAAAATATTAGTTTGTCCTTTGACTAAAAATATTTGCATAATATCTATTGTTGGAACTAGGGAACTTAAAACATTGATTTTTATATAATAAAAAATACCATATATGTCATGATCTAATTGGATAACAGATTGGAGGTCTTATTGCCAGCTTCGCTATTCCCAATGTTTGATATGTTAGCATATCCAAAGTTTTTGATCATATGTCTTTCTGAGTTTTTATTTTCTTCTTGAAATGTTTGGAAATCCAAAGTTTTGAAGATAGAGAGTCAGTGTTTTATTAGTTGACTTCATATTAGTTTGTCCTTTGAATATTTTATTTTTACATAGCCTCTATTGTTCGAACTATTGTTACTATTTTTTTTATTGTTATAAAATAATATAATAAATGTTTTTTCGTACATAACAGACTTGTCACACTACATTCTTTCTTGAATGTTTATAGAGCAGTTCTGACAGACTTAAATGTTTACCTAATATGCGTCACAACCTTAAATGTTTACTTAACAAGCCTGTTACAATACATTTTCTTCCGTTTTTTTTTTATATGCAATGTTCTCTACAATGAATATGGGAAATATTGTTCTTCAACAACATTGTTGGTCCATTGGTCCATGCTTGCTTCTTGCTTCTTCATTGATTTCTTATTTTCCTGTTGTTGTTGTTCTTGTTTTCCAATTGGTCTTGTTGCAGTTTGCATGCTTGGGATTCTGTAACCGCGATTGGAACTGGCCTTCTGTCGTTCCCCATTGACGAGCGGGTTTGGGTGCCATGTTTAGCGTCACTTTCTATTTGCAGTTTGCAGGTGGGAAATTCGACTACTGGGGATGCCTGAGTCGAAATCCTCTTGCAAAACATCTTTGTATGTGAGGAGAAAATACGATTTCCTTTTCCTATACGTCACTATGGTTGTGATGGAGGTAGGTTCTTTGTCCAACATTGGCAATCATGAATGAGACAAAGACAACATTACAGTCCTGCTTCTTTGGTCGTAGTAATCACATACAAAGATGGATTGCAAGAGGATTTTGATCGCTCCCAGTATTGAAAAATACCAACCGTGAAAACCACACCTTTCTTAATTGCTTGCACAATGGCAGGCCTTTGGACGGTCCTGATAGCTTTGAATGTTTACTTGACATGTCTGACAACCTGAAATGTTTGGTTAACAGATGTGTTACAATACATTTTCCTCCGAATGTTTTGATACAATCTTGTGTTCAGTGAATTTGGCCAATATTGTTCTTCAACAGTATTCCTGGTCGGCTGGTTGGTGCTTGCTTCTTGGTTCACTAGATGCTGCTTATTGTTGTTTGATTCAACTTTGCAGGGTTGAGGTCATGTAGTTGCAGTTGGGCCTTTTGGTGCTTCTTCACTGGGTTGCTATTTGTTGCTTTCTCTTGTTTGCTTCAACTTTGCAAGGTTGGGGTCTTGCATCTACAGTTGGATCTGTTGTTACAGTTTGTGGGCCAGGTGTTGCGCTTCTATCCTTCTCCAATCACCGGTGGGTCTCAATTTTTGCGGTTGCGTTCTTGCATTGCTTTTCATGCCTATTGCAATACATTTTCGTCCTTTATTTTTTATTCTGCAATGTTGTCTGCAATGAATATGGGCGATATTGTTCTTTGGCGGCATTCTTGGTTCACTGGTTTCTGCTTGCTCATTGCTTGTTTACTGGTTTCTTGTTTGCCTATTGTTGTTGCTATTGTTGTTGTTGTTCCCCATTGATGGGTGGATTTTGTTGCTACATTTACATTCGTGTTCGTTCTTTGTTGTTTGTTATTTCCAGTTTGCAAGTGAAAATTTTAAATGTTGGAGATGCATACATCAAAATCCTCTTCTAGAACATGTTCGTATGTGAAGAGAAAATTCGATTTCCTTTTTTTTATGTCAGTGGGTGTTATGGAGGTGTTCCAATTGAGGATGTCGAATGCCAACCGTGCAAAACTACAACTTCCTTAAATGTTTTCACAGTGGGAGGCCTTTGCACGATCCTTACAGTCTTACATGTTTACCTGCTAGGCCATGTTACAATATATTCCTCCGATTTTTTTATACAATCTTTTCTGCAGTAAATTTGGACAATATTGTTCTTCACCGACATTCCTGGTTGACTAGTTGATGCTTGCTCGTTGGTTCGTTGGATGCTGCTTATTGTTGTTTGATTCAACTTTGCAGAGTTGAGGCCCTGCAGCTGCAATTAAGCATGTTTGTACTTGTTTCTTCACAAACACATCTCCACTTGGAAAACGCAAATTGGAACATGGTTTTATAGTTGTCTCCCCAAAAAATACTATTAAGATAAAATAATATGCAAAATTTTGCAGTGGATATAAACAACATCTCTTTTGACTTGAACCCGAGTTTATCGAGCTCCAACTATATTTCATAGCTGACAATGTTTTTTTTCATAGTTAATGTCTTTCATGGCTTCATAGTTATGAGACTAAGTGTTGTTGTGTGAGCGATAAAGTTATTCTCTCTCATTCTTTTTCCTCTTCTAAACTTATTTGCTTTTCCCTTTTGTTCTTCCCCTCTATTATGCGTTTCTGGTTCTATACTTTGTCACGTTTTTGTGGTCGCGGGTTCCTGGGGTGGAAAATTGACAAATCGTAATCTCCATCTATATATTCACATCACAAGTCTGACCAACCGCAGTTCATTTGCATACTTAGCCAATTTCTTCTAAACTTGCCTGTTTTTCCCTTTTGTTCTTATTGTCTATTATGCATTTTTGGTTCTATACTTTGTCACGTTTCAGTGTTCCCAGGTTCCCGGTGTGGCGAACTGACAAATTGTCATCTCCATCTATATCTTCACATCACAAGTTTGATTGATCGTCGAACATTTGCATACTTCACCAATTTAATGAATGCGGGTTTGCGGATAGGTACTATCGAACTCTGGTAACCCGTGTTCGGGATATACATTTTGCACCCAAAAGTTTCGTGCTGTGCAATTCGACCTCAGACTCCTCGAACTCGCAAGCCTGATTCTACCTACGATGAATCCGTCTGTTCGACCTGCCTTTCGATACTTATTTGAGTCTTCAAAGTTTCGTGGTTTCACACACTCCCGGGTTTAGAAAAGTTTAAAAGCATTTTTCACTCCCCTCCATCCCCGCCACCTTCTACCCTTCCCAGTGCACATTAATTATGCTTTTACTATTGACAACCCACCCGACAGGTTCGAAAATATTGCCTTTAATAAGCGGAAATCTTGAGAACATCTCCCATTAAAACGCATTAACATGCGAATATTATGGGATCTGATGATTTTTTTTGCATCCATTTTGAATTTGCAAAAAGTGTTGGTTATTTTAGTTTTTTAAAGGCATCATCATAGTAACAATGCAATATTGTACTACCACGTTGCCATCCACAAACGTGTCATCCATAGAGGTCTTGACGTCATGTCCCTCTTTAATATTGTGTATATATTACAGGTTGTCATATTTGAGAATTTGCTTGCATATGGGAATGTTAACTTGTGTTATTAGTGACTATTCAACACACATGTTTGAAAACATTGGCATTAATAAGTGAAAATATCGAGGTCATCTGCCATTAAAATGAATTAAACCAAAATCTACGAAAGAGTATACTATCATCCTCCAACATTCATTTTAAATACTTATTCCCATTTCTCTCTATCATCGAAGAGTTGGGCTTTAAGGTGCCTTCGTTGTAATGTTCTTGGTCATGGACATGTGAGACAACTTAGAGATGCCATTCATGCCCAATTGGAAGACGAGGGAATGGTTTTATGTGATGTCATCTTTGAGTGAAAAAAAACTCTGTTAGCCAACATAAACTCAAACACAAAAAACAAAAATCAAGTATCTTGTGATTGGTGTTCTCCCTGTATTTGATGCTTTGGTTGGTTGAAAGGCCTGCCTGAAGATTTGTTTGTTGAAATTATTTATTTTATTACTGGGAGTTGGAAGGGACTTTCAAGTTACCTGCAAAATGCTCCTTCATTGAAGTATATAGTTTCTTCCAACAACACAGATTTGGAAAGTGTATCAAATTCTGCAGACCACACAAGAATTTATCTTTCGTGAGAGGAGTCCGACATAGCGTAGTTTGCAAAATGGTCTGGAATATTCGGAAATGACGCGAAATATTACTTCATTCGCGAATATAATCAGAAGGAAATTATAAATTTGGATCGTCGTGAGTATGATAAACTATATGGGTGGTTGAATCAACATCCTAAAATTACAGAAGTTTCTATTTCGAAGTTTGTTGAGCTACTTCTGGGTGTGGTAACAGACTTGACAGAAAGTCATATTCTTTGTTAAAGTTTGTTCACTGTCCTCTGAATGTAGTAACAGACTCCACATACAATCAACTTTCTATTGCTACTGCACATTTTTTTTCACTATTCCTATGCATATGGTTGCATCTGGGTCGATGAGCTTGCCCCTCTTTGCACAAATATTCTCCTCCTACTTGAAGGAGGGTATATAACCCGAGAACGATGCTCTCAAAAGTTTCTAATGCCTGAATCGACATGTAACTGGGAAAAGTTAACGGGAAGGATTTATGGATTATGGGCTTTGCAACACTTTCTGAAGATTACTTTATACTACCACCTTCTGCAAGAAGTTTGGCATGTTCAGGTAATGATTTGGTTTCTGAAAATCACCTTTTAATACCACCTTCATGTAATCATTTTATTTCATTCTTTAGAAGAGACCTTAATGTAGTGGTGTATTCCAGAGCTGTTTCCACCTAATATCAATCTTCCTGTTGTTTCCCTTGCTTTGAATAAGGAAAATGCATTTCTTTTGTTGCAGTGGATCCGGTATTTGAAAAGAAAAAAATTTTGCTCGAACAATACAATTTCCTATTTTTTAAAATATAGAACAATGTATTTTTTGAACACACGGTTGTTCGAAAAGTTTTAGGCGTTGTTTAGGATTCACGTCCTTCAAGGATGTTAATTAATCACATAATTAATATTGCTTGTGGCAATGCAATCGAGCCCTCGTCCACTATGACAATTGCATTAACACTGCAATGTCAGATAATAAATATCTGACATGTACCTAATGTCAAGTTCATTATCGCAGAGGACACCCAACATCCAAATATTTATGGACTCAAAACAACATTGTAGTTGTCGTGACAAAGCAACACTAAATTCGATGTTTTTTGCAGGTCTAACAATCCTGCAGTCTAAGTGCTTTGACAATGACAGCCCTACTTGTTCACCGCATTGCCGCACTGCAGTCAATAACACTGTTCCCATTGCCACCGCCAGTGTTTATGTCTGAATTCGAAGCTATCTGGAGCCTGGGGTCACCGCTAGTGTGGATACTTGAAGGTGAAACTACCTGGAGCCTGAGATCACAACTTCTTACACTTGACATTAGTATCAGTAGTGATCGAAAGTTGATTGTATGTCGAGTCTGTTACTACATCCAGGGGTCACTCAACACTCTTTGACATAGAATCTGGCTGTCTGTCAAGTCTGTTGCAACTTTGGCAGAAAATGTTCTGTAATTTTAGAATGTTGATTCAAACGCGCATATAGTTTATCACGTTCGTGAGTATCCAATTTTATAATTCCTTCTGAGTGTATTCGGGCATGGAGTAATATTTGGTGTCACTTCTGAATATTCCAGACCATTTTGTAGGCCACGATGTCTATCACCCCTACGTCGAAAGATATATTCTGATGTGATCTGCAACATTTGATACACTTGCCATATATGTTCTGCTGGAAGAAGCTATGTACTTCAACATAGGAACATTTTGTAGCTGATTCAGATGTCCCTTCCAATTTACAACAATAAAACAAAGAAGTTCAACATACAAATCTTTAGGCAGGCTTTTCAACCAAACATATGATCGAATATAGGGAGAATAGAAGTCACAACATACTTGATTTTTTTTTGTCTAAGCTTTTGTTGGCTAACAGGAATTGTTTCCGTGAAAGCTGACGTCACATAAAACCACTCCCTCGTCTTTGAATTGGGCCTGAATCGCATCTCTAAGTTGTCTCATATGTCAATGACTAGGAACATTACAAGGAAGGCACCTTAAACCCCAAGTTTTCGACGATGGAGGGAAATTAACACTTAGCAAAGTATGGAATGTTGAATAACCAACCAATGCAGGCATGCCATATCTAGAAGAGACAAGTTATTCAAAAAGTTGGGATAGATCTAGCTGGTAGCACCAATGAAGTCCAAGACCCGAAATTGATATTCAACTCATTTTTTTTTACGAATCAAGCATTTGATGATCAAGTTGAAATTTATAAAAGACTTTCCACAGGTTTCATTATTGTACATATTTTCTTTTTTTTTGTCGATGACAGGCCCAATCACAATCATTATGGAAAATAATCTTAGCTGTATTTTGTAACCCAATTTATTTGAATATAAAATATTTGAGGTTTTTGTATGGTGTTTTCCAATCTCTGGTATTGTTTTTTATTTTATTTTGTGTGTCGTTAAACATGGACGACAAGCTTTTTCTTTCTGCTGCCCAACACTTCGATTTAAATAAAGGCTACTATGTTCGCTCCTTACATTTTACATGGAAGAATAATTTGTCATAGGCCATACTTATGTGGTGCCCGCCCTATACTTAAAGATAGAAATGGGAGGACCTGTCATGCTTTCTTTCTTTAGGGTCCCGTAAATAGAATGAATTAATGACTCTATTTCAACAAGGCAACTCAAGTGTTGACGTCATGTTCCTGTTCAATATTTTGCATATATTGCAGCTTCTTCTATTTGATAATATACGTGCATATAAAAAATGTTGTGTTATATATATATATATATATATATATTATTTATTATTCTTTCTATTGCTTATGGGTTTCAACGAAATTTGCGAACCGAACAACATCTTGCAAATTGGAAGATGCTTTATATTTGGACCAGAAATAATCTATATATATATATATATATATATATATATATTAATATGAATACTATTGGAATAAATATAAACTCTTTCTCTTTAAATTTTCCTTGTTTTCTCCCCTTCTATTATCCCTTTGTGGTTCTATATTTAGTCGCATCTCTATGATCACGGCCTCCTGGATTCGCGGATTGGCAGATGCTCATCTTTATCTATATCTTCACACCATGAGCCCGAACGACCGCGGTCCCTTTCAATACTTAGCCAATTATCTAACTACCGGGTCCCGGGTTTGCGGTATCCAACACTTATGTCCCATGTTCCGTCATATACATGTTGCACCCAAAAACTTCTGTGATATGCAATTTATGCTTTTACTAGTGAGAACTCACCAGGGGTTCGTAAAGATTGACATTAATAAATGAACAATAGATGTTGTTCTATGAGATACTTATCCCTTTTCCCCTTTTCTACTTCCCATCTATTATCGCTTTCTGGTTATATACTTAGTCCCCTCTCTATGATCACGGGTTCCAGGGTTGGCAGACTCACAGATTTTCATCTCCATCTATATCCTCACATGATGAATCCGACCGACCACTGTTCCTTTCCAAACTTAGCCAATTTTATGGCCGCGGTTGCCGAGTTGGAGCTTTTGAACTCTGTTGCTTCTTGTTCTGTGATATACATCTTGCACTCAAAAATTTCGTGATCTACAATTCTACTGTGGACTCCTCGAACTCACAAGCTTCACTCTACCAAGGTTCACAAATGTTTCAAAGCATCTGTCGCTATGACCGTCGTTCCTTTCTATACTTAGCCAAAAATTTCCACCTGTTCCGTGATATACATCTTGCACCCAAAAAATTCCCTGATCTACAATTCCACCCCGGGCTCCTCCAACTCGCAAGCTTCACTTTAACCGAATTCATAAAAAGTTTCAAACCATTTATGGCTCTCTTCCATCCCTGCCACAATCGTGCCCTTCCCAATGCACATTAATTATTCAGGCCTCTAAATTAACTTCCATTGTTCTGTGACCTACAAATAGCACCCAGACCTTTGCCATATACAAATTGACTGTCAAACTCTGACATCGTCCCCTCTTCTGTGTTACACATTATGCATTCAAATGTTCCGAGGGATACAATTTGACCAGCGGGGCCTCACGTCTTCTGGTGAGACCTTGTCACCCTATTTTGGATCCTTGGGTTGGCGGGTTCACGAAATCTCCAATTCCTAGTCATTGTTTCCTGTGCCGACCATCTTCGTACTTCTTTCCAAATATGAAACAAAAAAGGTTTAAATCTAATATGCCATCATGCAACAACCGTAAAGATCGTCATTAATAAGAAAAATCCTCGAGGACTAACCATCCCTACAGAACTTGTCTAGAAACATGCAGAGAAGATCTTGCTAGGTAATGGGAAAGCTATTACAAATTTCAATATATTAGTGAAAACAAGTCCGGGCCACTGTTTCCCTATTCCATACTTAAACACTTTTTCGATTGCGGGTTCCCGGATTGACGGCCTCAAAATTGCGTTTTGAATCTTTCGCGACTTGCAAATAGTGCTCGGAGTTCCGCGATATATAATATGTCCGCTGGAATTCCCTGTCATGAGCCCGACCATCCGTTATTCCTTTCAATACTCAGCCCCAAGTGGTTGTATCTCCATGACGTGGTACATTTACTGTGTATCGAGTTCGGCCTACCGTTTCCTTGTTCCATACTTAGACACTTTTTCGATTTTGGGTTCCCGGACTGGCGGGCTCAGGATTGTGTTTCTAATGTTCCGTGACTAGCAAACAGTACCCAGAGTTCCGTGATGTACAATTTGTCCGCAGGAATGCACCATCATGCCTTCTTCCATGTTACACGTTCTGCGGTCAACACTCTCGAGAGATACAATTTGACCCTCGAGCCCTCAGCTCTGCTGGTTGTATCTTGTAGCCCTATTTCAAAGCGTTACCAACCGCTTTCAATAATTAGCCATTCCTTAATTGTTGTTCCCTGTCCCCGCCACCTTCCTACTTCCCTCTGGACATGCAATTGGAAAGATTTAATGCTAACACTTCGTCATGCATGAACCTTAAACATGTCATTAATGAGTGAAAGGCTCGAGGAGATCTCCCACACTCTGCCATATACAAATTGACCGTCGGACTCCCATATCATCCCCTCTTCCGCGGTACACATTTTTCACTCAAGTTCTGAGACATACAATTTGACCCTCGAGAAGTCACGTCTCCTGGGGAACCATTGTCACCCTAATTCTGAAGCCTGTTTGACCGCTTTCCATACTTGCCCATTTCATGGAATCTCTTTCACAAATCCTCGGGTTGGTGGGTTCACAAAATCTCCAATTCTTTGTCACTGTTTATTGTGCCCACCACCTTCACACTTCTTTCAAAGTATGCAACAACTAAGGTTTAATGCTAACCGCTCATCATGCAACAACTGTGCAGGCTGTCATTAAAAAGCAAAAGCATCGACAAGACAATGAAATTTAAATGAAACTCGACTCCTCGAATTTAAATGAATTTATTTTCTCTTTTCTGCCCAGAGACATGCATAAAAGATCTTGCCACGCAATGGGATATATATTACAAGTTTCAATATATTAGCGAAAATGAATCTRCCCAGTTGTTTCCCTATTCCATACTTGAGCCACTTTTTCGATTGCGGGTTCCCAGATAGGCAGGCTCACGTTTTCACTTCCATTGTTCCGTGTCCTGCAAACATTACTCRGACTTTCGCGATATACAAATTTCCCTCTAGACTGTCCCATCATGCCCTCTTCCATGTTATGCGTTTTGCACTCAAAAAGTTCTAAAACATACAATTTGACCCTCGGGCCCTCACCTCCAACGGTTGTACCTTGTAACCCTATTTTGAAGCCTACCCAACCGCTTTCGATAATTAGAAACTCCTTAATTGCTCTTTCCCATCCTCGCGACCTTTGTACTTCTTTCTTAATATGAAATTAATAACCTTTCATGCTAACATGTCACCATGCAGGAACCGTCAACATTGTCATTAATGAGCGAAATGCTCGAGGAGATCTCCCATTAATACACATTAAACCAATATCTACGAAGAGTTATATTATCCCTTCCGATTGTTCATCTCAAACACGGGTCGTTGCATTGGCCCGTTCAGGAAATCTCCAATCCTTAATTGCTCATTGTTGTACCCACCATGTTTGCACTTCTATGTATGCAATTACTAGTCTTTAATGCTAACAACGCATCAGGCAACAACCGTTGAAATTGTCATTAATGAGCAAAAGTCTCGAGGAGATCTCCCATTCACACGCATTGGACCAAGATTTGCGCAGGGTTATATTATCCCTTCCAACTCTTCATTTCAAATATCCTCTGGAGCAAATCAACGTTCTCGTAAAGTTATGGCAGCAGCTCGACAACGGTTTTGTGGAGATACGGTGAATATCTTCAGATGCGAGGACTAGAAATTCCAGTGGTCTAGGGCATACTCTTACTATTCATACCATTTCGAGCAGAACAAAGTGATTTGGACCTCTAGAATCGCTCGTGCAGGCTGTGTCCCTGAGGTTTTTGACTGTAAGGAGGTGGTCTCTTGGTGTGTTGAAAAATATATTTCAAGCCAAAGAATTATTCCACTGCGTGACCATTCTCTTGTTTCTTTGTCACCTCAGGTCTTCCGCAAGATGTTAAGATTGCCGGAGCCAACATTGACATTCAGAGGACAAGACTGCAAGCAGTTCCTAGAAAAACATGATAACGAGTTGGACCTCATACCCGAGTTCCTCGAAGACCCGACAATAGTTCTTGAATATATCATAAAGTTGCAAGTTAGTTCCTTTAGAAATCCATTTTGGGAAATGGCTTGGCTGTTTACAAGAATAACGGGACAAGAATCCACGACAAACATTTCCCATATAGTTATTTATATTTTGTACTTCATAGTCAAGGAACAATTCATTTTCGATTGGGGGAAGCTAATTTCCATTGAAATTTGTTCCCAATTGTCACGATTCAAAGAATCGAATAAATTTTATTTGTCATCCTACTTGATTTTCGTCATAGTGCATTGCTGTCCATTTCCAAAACTGTCTCTGTCCAAGAAAATAAACTATGAATTCGACCCAGTAACATTTTGGTACTAGGACTTATGGATGCACAAGGCCTCCCATTGTTTTTATGAGGTTTTTAATGACTTTGTCTCAGTTTTCAAAGATTTATTGTTAGGAAGGGATGCTCCCGGGATGTCTGGCTAGACAACCAAGTTTTTGGACAAGAAGGGGATACTTGAACAAAAGGAAAATTACAGTGTAATAATGATCTTTGCTGCAAGGATAATCCTGCTTTCCTTCCATGCCACATCAGGAACAATATGTTTGTTACAGAAATAACAAGGAAATACAACCACTGGTTGCATTTTTTCCATGACAAGAGAAAAAAACAGTTCATTCCTTTTCCCTGGAAAGTCGGGGACTTCGTGTGCAAAAACATCAACAAGATTGACGAATTCGCAGGCCACTTCAATAACTTGAACCTAAAATATGTTGAAAGGCTAAAAGGGTTCGACCCTAATGGGATTTTTCGAGAACATTTACTATCAGTTGGCTTTAGCAGCTCTTTTATCCATAGACGCCTGACCGAAGACAGAGACAATGACGACAACATTCCTGCTTCTGACGATTGTGATGTAGAGACATTGCAAAGCGCAACTAAATTGTATAGACAACAAGAAAAAATATATGGTGAGAAGAGTGTCCAGTCCCCGGCCAACACTCCCAAGAGCACGGCATCAGGGAGCATTGCTTCAACGACCCACCCCAGTAAGAAAGTAACCCATAAATATTCAAACGGAGGAGGAGATAAGAACCCTCCTCACGGAAAAATTGATAGTTCTCACAAGCTTCCCCTGACGAAGAAGAAAAAAAACATTGTAGGGCAGGTGGAAGAACTTGAAATTGAAAGTGAGCACATGCAACTTGAAACTTTTGTCGATGCCCTGTTGCACAAAGTTGACCCTCCCGTGGATGCGATGCACCATAGTTCCATAATGGAAATAAATGAGACTGATATTTTTGACGAAGATGAATCCTTCATATTCCAGAGCGTTGTTTTTAACAACCAATCTAAAAATTTAGTCATTGAAAAGAGAGATGTAACAAATAAGAAAGGAAAATCTCGTACAAAGATTAACTTTAGGAAAATGCAGTCGTCCCAAATCTCCTGATTTCACCGTGCAACCGCTGATGGTCTTGATGATTCCATTGGAGGAATTGAAGCGGAGAATGCCAAACTGAACGACCGAATCAAGGAATTGGAGGAGGCTTTCATTGCTACCCCAATGTTTGCCAGTCCTTTAACAAAAACCGTGCCTGCTACCTCTGCAACCAAGTTAAAAGGATCCTCCAGCCTCCTCACATCCTGTAGAGCCTTTGTAGAGAAGAATATCAAGAAAAGAATGCAGCTAATTACTGAAGCCTGAGAAACATCACAAAATATAGCTTCCTTTCGAAAGAGGGAAAATGATTTGCATGGACATTTGCAGACGAATTTAAAAAATGAAGAATGTTTCTTTGAACAGATGGTGACCCTTTTTTCCAACCATGCCATCAACAACTCGGATCTGAAAAGAAGACAAGAGGATCTCCCCTCCCCAAAGCAGATCAAACAATTAAAAGCATGCTAGCAAAAGAAAGTGAAGAACCTGTAGCTCGTTGTCGAATCATGTGAACAAGCCATATCAGAGAAAGAAGAATTATTTAGAAACCTGACCCAAATAGACTTAACGGGAAGTACCAATGAGGTTCAAGACCCAAACTTAATCCTTAAATCCTTGTCCTTGACCAAACAAGCCGTCGCTGAACAACTTGATATTTTAAAGGGGTTGTCTTTAGAAAAGTTTTACGACATCCTTGAATATGGTGAAGATGAGGTCAAGAACTGGCTAGTGGACTATTCAACACTCAATGAAGAAATTGAACAGGCTCTGCATAGTATTTATGTGGATATAAGGAGATTAGAAAACGAGTTTTTCGACATAGAAATACAGGATGAAACCAACGTGCCCCCCATGAGAAGCTACAACAAAGAATGGTTCCAACGAAGAATGGACAAGCTCATCGACGAAGGGCAACAACCGGTTGGCATGATTCCAGTGGCCGTCGACGACAGCAACAAAAATTCATCGGCTTCATAGTAAGTCTATACTGATCACATCTTGTTTTCTTTATCAATCTAGTTATTCTACCTCTTTAAATAGAAATCTCTAACTAAAGACTCATAACTTCCAATTTCTTCTTTTCAGGTCTTCCTCTCTACCGTCGCGCACTTCTTCTTTCTACAATCCTATTTCTTGTACTTATTTCTTTTATGGTCTGTGAAAGCCCCAATCCTAGTCTATATGACAAACACATTTAAATTTCCAGAAATTTGGAACATATTCCAGAAATATGTAACAAACATCATTAATTTTTGATAAATTTCAAAGAAAACTAATTCAGGAAAGCTATTTTTTTTTTCCTTCAACTATGCTGGATGTCAGGAAATTGCGTTTATTATATTTAAATGTTTAATGTGTGTGATTTCTGGTCCTTTTTTTCCAGGAACCTTTATTGCAAGACATTATTAATTTTTGATAAATTTCAAAGAAAACTAATTCGGGAATGTTAATTTTTTTTTTCCTTCAACTATGTTGGATGTCAGGAAATTGTGTTTATTATATTTGAGTATTTAATGTGTATGCTTCCTGGTCCTTTTTTCCAAGAACCTTTATTGCAAGACATTGAGACAAATTTTTTCTAAGTCCCATGTTTGAACTATACAGACGCCAGGAAAAAACTGCCTTGTTCGCATATTAACCTTGGGGGTCATCTACCAGCCCAATGTCTTGTGGCTGACCTGTGACACACTGCCACAAGTCATCCTCTGCATGGATACCACCTGTACTTCAAGCTGCTTCCCACGTGTCTCTGCTCGGTCCCGTTGTAGAAGTGCATTTATTCCCATTCCAACCTAGCAGGGACTACACTGCTATGCAACACTTGTTGTAGAAGTGACAGTTAAAATTTATGACCCTGTACACACGATACCACCTCTCCTATTCTCTTCTGTCCTTTGAAAATTTATGATGTAACATATCAAAACCATCTGCTCATTTTCCCACACAAAATGGATGCCCCCAAATCACCAGTTACTTGTTTTAATGTGATATCTCATTTTATAGGCTGATTTTTGGTTACTGTGAGCCTCGTGATTTGAAAATATACAGAGGAGAAAAACGTGAGCATCGGTGGATATGACTAAATTTTAAAATAAAAAATGAGTACTTGAATGACGTAATGTATCCTAATGTAGGAAAGGAAGAGAGAGAAAATGAACTATTTATTATTTAACATAAAATTATTTATTATATTTATTACTTTCTAATTATTAATTTTGAGATTATTTATTATTTAAAACTATTTATTATTTTGTAATATTTTTTAGGTTATTAATTAATTTATTATTTTGTAATGATTATTTTCTATGTTGTGGGTAAAGTAAGTTATTCATTTTCTTTATATAAATTTAAAAATTTGACCAGTTATTAAATCTTTTAAATTAAAAAAATAAAAGTATTTTTTTTTTTATAAATTTAAATGTTTATTAATTACTCGTCTTTCAAATTTAAAAAATAAAAATAAAATATTCTCCAACATAACTTGATTTTTATTATTTTAATTTTGTGATGATTATTTTCTATGTTGTGGATGATATTGTGAAAGGTGAAGTAAGTTGTTCATTTTCTTTATATAAATTTAAATGTTTGACCAATTTTTAAATTAAAAAAATAAAAACCAAATAATTTTCTATATAATTTATAATTTTTTGAAATATAAAAATATAAAAAGTATAATGGATATGTGGGTGGATAATATATATTATATGAGATGATATATTGTTTTGTATTTTTAGTTTTGAATTTCATAAAACAATGATGAAAGAAGATAATTTTGGAAATGGTAAAATTAAGTTAGTCAATATGTTATTGGGAGAAATTAAACCTAAATAAGGAGGATAACAATAATTCATGCCAATCACCCAAACTAAACCCAATTGACAACATATATATAACACTTAAAATATTAAAACTCATAATATTTTATAATTACAAATTTTTAAGTTAATAAATTTAGCTTGTAAAATATCCTTCTAAAAAAATTGTAAATAGTGTTTGTAATATTTTATTGTTATGAGTCTTTAACTTGCACTTAATATCTACAATATTCCTAATCAACATATTACTCAAAAAAATTGAATCTAAGTAGAAAAGATAACAATCATTCGTCCCAACCACCTAAACTAAACCTAATTAACAACACATATAACACATTTACAATATTTTATTATTACAAATCTTTAACTTAAAAAACTTAACTTGTAAAATGTTAAAAAAATTATAAATATTACTCATAATATTTTTATGCCGAAAGGCGTACACCTATTGACAATGGGCACATTTAATGATCTTTTAACATTAAATCTTAATCTTATGGCCAACGATTGAAGACGCTGACATATTCTTAGTCGTCCTCCCAAATCAATGGATGAGATTTACTGTTCATAACTTCTTTGTATTTATAAATACATGCGTTAACATGTTTACTTTTTCACATTTACCTAATCATATTAAGAAATTACTGTGAGGCCATATGCTTGCCACGTTAAGATGATCAACAAGAATTAATATGTATGCAAAATTTTATTGCCACGTTTCGATGTTTAGCAGACACTACCTAAAATGGATTGCAGGTATAACTGTTGGAATATGAACCGGACTAAGTTGTGAACCGTGACCACTTTTCGTTGATTGATATATTTTCTGCCGTTTCATGTTATAGCCGTCTTAAGTTAATTCGTGATGCTTGGCTTTCGATTTGCGCGATGCCTGGCTTTGGCTTTTAATGGTGTTCGCTTTGCACATGGGCAATGGTGTTTAGCYGTCTTAAGCTAATTCGTGATGCTTGGCTTTCGATTTGCGCGATGCCTGGCTTTGGCTTTTAATGGTGTTCGCTTTGCACATGGGCAATGGTGTTCACCTTTAGGCGTACATCAGCCACGGGTTTAAGTGGCTGCGCTAGTATTTTATTATTACGAGTCTTTGACTTCATGCACTTAGCATCTACTATATTCTTCTATGATGATAAATAATCATATTTAAAATAGGTATGGTTTGAACATATATCTTTATAAGGTTCCTTTACGGTGGTAAATAGTCATATTTAAAATATTCATTTTTATGGTAAATAATCATATTTAAAATATGTATGGTTGGACCATATATTTGTATGTAAGATTAATGTTAATCATTAAAATTTATAAAATAGAAAATCAAAATTTATTTATTAAGTTTATTATTAATTTTAATTTTCAAAACAAATTTTTTATATATGATATTCTTTTAATCATTAAAATTTACTTTTAATATCATATTTTGACTATAAAAAATAAAATAATATTTAAATTTTAAAATATTAAATAAAGAAAACTCTCATCATGGAATTAATAAAGAAAAAGCAAAGCAACTATTGTTACCTTTTCCACCCAAGTTTAATTTAAGAAAAAGGAAAGCAATTATTGTTACCCTCTCTATCTAGATTCAATTTAAGGAAAATGAAAGCAATTATTGTTACCCTCCCCACCCAAGTTCAATTTTTTGTAAGTGATATGTGATATCTTTAATAGATCTATACCACAGTGTTGAGGTCCCTTCCACTTGTTTAAAAAACTAATTATAATTTAAAACTAATCAGAATTATTGATTTAATATCGCTAAGTGTTTGGACTTTGCAAGGATTTGATTTGATAGATGGTAAGAGGTTATTGTTACTTAAAACAAATTGCTTCCCAAGTTTAGCTTGTGTGGCTTATGATCCATCTCTTTATCCCACAAGCATATGAAAACTTAGTTCATTACTTGGCAGGTGCAGCACTGGTTTTGTTGGGTATTATTGGCAAATTCACCTTCACAAATTTCTTTCTTTCTCTACAAACTCCATCGATCGATTTTCGCCCCCAGGGATTTAGAACTACATTTTGACTGCCCGTTGTATATGAAGAGGACACATTTTTGTCCCCGCAAAGTTTGAGGTTGATCCTTTTTCGCCTCCAGTAATTCAAAACTACAATACAACATCAATCAGGGTCATTGCTACCATCTCTGTGTTCTTGCTCTTCATTTACAGGTATGAATTTCATGTTCTCTACTATGATTTAAAATATAGGTATTCGTGTTTGTTTAGCGTTTCAAAGATTTATCAGCATGCAAAATTCCAAATGAAATTTCCTGATATAATAAGAGTAGGGTTTACAGTGATACTGATACATCATGTATTTCAAATAAAATAGGATGTTTTCTTTACCTTCCTGAACGGGGTACGCTGCCGCTAGAGCATTGTCTATGGAATATAATTGATGCAATGAAGGATCTATCCAACCCTTCAGTTTTTCTATTGGATTGCTAGATTCCGACATAGGGCCTAGGGTTTCAGCCAAGAGAACTTTTGTTCATTTCATTATAATGAGAGTCCGCCTTGATAGAATCTCAAGCAATACAATGCCAAATTCATAGACGTCTGTTTTTGTGGTCACTAGTCCATGAGAAGGGTATTCAGGAGTAATGTACCTAGGAGTGCGTGATATTTTCTGCTTGGTCTACATGTTGAATTTGTTATTTTGCCCTCTAATTATGCATTCGACGGATTATTGCTCCTGGTGATGTCATTGTGAACATAACCGGAATGTCTGTATTCATGTATATATTGCAATTCCATGGCACATAAGGACAGACGTGGAGTCTATAAACCCATGTCATGGAGAGTAAACATGAGGTTTTGAATTTGTTTTTCCTGTCTAAACTACCATGAAGCCAGTCACTGAGAAACATATTTTCTGCATACTTAAAAAAACTAGATAAGAATGATCACCACCCTCATTGCAGATACCTAGAAGTCTAACAAGATTGTTTCACTGAACTTGGCCCATAATTCTTTTCTCATCAATGGTCCTCACCTTAGTTTGCTTGATGGCTAAAGGGAAATTACTTAAGATACCATGGTAGACAGAGCCTTTGTTTTGACAATCAAGACTGAAGTTCTATGTTTCTTTATTTAACTAATCCTATTTGTAAGTAATAATTAGCAGATCTGTCATGCATGATATTTACTCATGGAATTTTTTTTCCCTGACACACTCCCATCTTCTAGCTTGGGCATGATAGAAATCTTGTATTGATCTCTTACTGCAGGTTTTTCCAAGGACTTGTTTCTCCCTCTGATGAACAACAAAACTATCCCAATTATAGATGAACAAATCACTGAAAAATCAATGACATCGTTATTTTTCTTGATGTCAGACCTCAAATGAAAAATTGGCCTGCAAAAATGGGAAAAAATCAGCAGGTCAATTTTGAGACTCTTAAAGTACCGATATTGTTTTTTTTCACTCATTTGTCTTTGCAGCTGTCGGGGAATGATAGGTACCATCATCAACAACCAATCTTAGGAGGGCCAAACCATTGTTCTCATCGCCATTAATTTTTATTTTTATTGGAGCAGGGATCAAGGTCATTGCAGAAATAATTTTAACAATGTACTTGACTGCATTCCAAGACTTACCCTGCTTGTTAATATTGATTTTATGATCCAATATCCTTTCTAAGTCATAGATTTGTTTCTTTGTCAATCTGTAGACAGTTTTTGATGCTCCAAAAGGTGACAGTCCTGTAGCACTGGATTTGGGGAGTATGGGAAAGGGTCATGTTTGGGTTAATGGGAGAGTTTAGGAAGGTACTGGCCATCCTACCTTGCACACAAGACTGGTTGTAATGCTGTATGTGATTATCGAGGAGCTTATAATCAAAATAAATTTGTAAGCAACTGCAGAAAACCTACATAATGTTGGTGAGTCCCTTAATCCTCTCTTTTGATCTGTATATGTCGATTTTTCTACAACTACTAGTTATATATATATTATACAAAAAATAAATATGTACAAACAGAGAAGCAATTACCATAAGTCACATGACACGAGCACAGGGTACATGAAGGACACGGAAATATGAGTATCTGACACGGGACTTGACCCGGGAAATAGGACATGGAGGACACATTATATATATATATATATATATATATATTCTTTTTTCCAAAGAAAAAAATCATTATATTCATGAGAGTTGAATATACATATTTCGGTTCTTGAAGGACTGTTCACAGTTTTTTCTTCACAAAACCGTTTCTCCTTTCCACTATTTGACCTTAAACAAAAAGTCTATTTACATGACTTTACTTCCCTTCCCCTTGATTCTAAATAGAACCATCTAGTTCTCACCAAAAAAACCATTACATCTCTGATTAAAATCATTCATCTGTCCAAAATATACAAAGAAACCGAGTTTATAGACAAAATTCCATAGATTCCATCTCTATGCCATCAATGAATTCATAGAACCTGAAAGTTCCTATGGGGAGTTGTAAGGCCTCCTTTGAAATCTCATCACTGATCAACTTTCAAGTTGAGTTCTCTGTAAATATGGTTAAAAGAAAGCCATTTAAAAGAGAAGCAAGATTCTGAGATGTCTTGTAGCAGAGGTGCCAAACATACATTTTGTAGAAGTTTAATGATAAAATCAGCATGCACTATATTCTGTCATACACTTAGCAACCTAGAGATAACTGTCATCTATGACCTCTGAAATGTATAAACTCATATTCAGAAAATAACATGAGCAGAAATACACATTTCTAAGCACTTTTGCAGCGGAATAAACACAATGAATAACAATTACACATCCATGTAATACTCAGAAAGTTAAGCAACCAGCCAGGGAAAACCCCAATGCGGGGAAACCCAAAGAGAGAGAGAGATTTTATTAGCTTCAGGAAAGTTATATCAGCAGCAAGATTACATTTACAGCCAAGAGAAAACCACTTACAACACCCAAACTGTCCCTCCAAAAATCTGCCTTGAAAATCGTGCCAAGTCCGTACTGCTGTACGACCCACCCAGAAAACAACACCTCAAAATCTATGCCTCTAATTTGCTGTACAACCTGATCTGTATGGCCCCTTTTTGCAGCAAAGAATACTCAAAACAGCCTCGATTTCTGTGCCCACAAACTGCCTTGAAAATCGTGTCCTCCCTGCTGTACAAAATGTACGGATCTGTACAGTACAGACTCCCACACAACAATAATTTTCAGCACACAAAACATAGTTTTGCCTTGGGAAATGTGCCCAAGCTCTCTTGGAAAATGCGCCCAGCTTCTTGTCCTGTCCTCTTCTCCTCAAAGCTCTCTCGGGAATCTCTCAATCTCTTCTTCTCGTTGTCTTGCACACTACCCAATGCATTCTCTTATAATTCGAATGTGACCTTTCACCTTCCAAGTGTCTTTTCACCTTCCCCATCCCTAAATCCTAAGGCCAAGATCTATTCTTGCCTTTACATGATCAAGGGACATGATTCATTCCCTCCAAAATAAATCACTTAAAATATTAAAGTACAATTCACTTTATAACATAAGTGCACTTTATGAAATAAAGTCACTTTAATATTAGAAGGTACACTTCATTAAAAAGTCACTTTAATAAAATAACCACTTTATTACAACTTTATAAAAACCCATTACAAAGTCAAGTGCCTAGTAGTGTAAATATAAGGCTACTTCCGCATACAAGATAAAACATGCGGAGTACCTCCAGAGCTATAAAAGCTAACACATTTTCCACTTTTTCTTTCTTTAGAGCCTAGTCTATAATGAGCTTTGAATCCCCCATTACTTGTAATTTCTTTGATCCCTTTTCTTGTGCGATTGCCATCAAGGTTCTTAAGGCTATGAATTCCGCTCTATTATTGGAACCGCTGCTCAGAGCATACTTGATATGCATATAGTGTCTTTGGTTAATGAATAAGACGACCTCAACCCCACACGAAGGAGGATGGCCTCGGATTGCGCCATCGAAGAAACCCGAATGATTATCTAGATCCAAAGCAGGCATAGTTGGGACCCGAGGGATTTTGTTCTTCAAGGACACCTTGAATTCTTTTGAAATAGAGATGATCTAATTTTCCGCGACATCGTGGGGGATGTCCATGCCTTTGAAAACGCTGCTGTTGCACACCCACCAAATAATGTTTACTAGAATACATCACAAGTCTTCCACTTGTTTTACCAACCTGTCCTCCAACCACGTCCTCAAACAAGTGTCCAAGTCCTTGCCCACCCGGGAAGCCTTCTGCTTGAATTTCGATGAGACGAGCTTGAACATCTGCACTATGTAAGGAGAAACAATAAAAAGATGAGTGCTTGATTCTTTATTAATTTTACACAAAGGGCATTGACCGGGGCCGATCCAACCTCGTTTCAAACCTTTCTCCCATGTTAAGAGTTTATTTGTAAGGGCAAGCCACATTGTTATTTTTCTTTTGAGTGGAGCGTGAAGTTTCCATAGTATATGCCACCACCAAAGTTTATCACTAGAGAAATTGGCTTCCGCGACAGCTGTATAACCCAGTTTTGTAGTGTTTTCCCCACTGGTTGGATTTTTAGATCAACAGAGGATGTCATCCTCATCCTCGTTCAAGATGATATAGGATTGGACCAGATTACCCACATAAGTGTGCCAACCCCTTGCTAGGGAGTCCACTAGCACAATCTCCTATTTGGTCTTCAATCCTTGTCCTCCTTTGGCTTGGGGGGATTGAGCTTTTGTATCCTCAAGAGTGTAGATGCCCGCATCATAGAGAGATTAGATTAGTTCTCCGAAGAGCCTGCAGTCCTCGTAACCTTCCATCCAAGGATCCTCGTTGATCTTAATTTTTCTTCTGTTTCCAATTTTCAATACTATCCACGATCCCACCAGTGGGAAAGTGGCAACCAGAGCTTTCCATACATTGGATCCGTTCGAGGACTTATTGGGCTGTCTAGACTAGTTTACTATAGACCTACCTTGTAGATATTTGTTTTTTAACACTTT
>ML803662.1:78461-101412 GCA_009831015.1 Picea engelmannii
AAGGATTGACATTTAAACATTGAATGCTCTTATGCTTTATTGAAGAAGTGATATTAATCCTTTGTCTTTATTGAGCCATCATTGACTTCGTCAATAATAGCACTTAATCATTTGCTCATATATATTAGAGGATAGTCATTGATTTTATGAAGTACTAACCCACTGCAGGCACATATTCTAGTTATTTGTCTTGTCTCGCAAACAGGTGCATCTTCAGTGGATCTTTCTCCTTGACTATCTCATTCGGGCAGCAATCTGTGAAAGGGAAATTCTATGACTTGATCTATTACCCTTAGCGCTTCATTGACCTAGATTGCTTAGGGACGTCTCCCTTGGATTAGCCCTCCTAAATAGAAAGAGCCCCCCATCGAGGTGACAGTGGGTGGGGAAGCTCCTGTTACACCGGTTTTAAGCCTTGACTCAAGCCATCCAAACCTTTCATACAAACCGTGCAATAACAGGTCCAAAATACAACTTCTTAGCAACATCAACGAAAAAATAGGCAGACTGTAGCAAGCATTAAAAAATACAAAATAGATTCTTTTTTTCAATTTTTTAAACATATAAACCATCAACAATATCAAATAAACACATTGGCACATAAATATGGAAAAAACACTGATATATATGATATAGTGGATGTCAAATAAAAAATGATACATCAAATTCGATATTAAATACTGAACCCTAATAGTTGTCCAATCAAGGACTCAAAAGTGGACAACCAATACAAAATGAAATCAAATATATAAATGTATCCCATCATCATGAGTTAAAACCATGGTGTACAACTTGGCATTTGTATAGGATGGTTGAGAGGAGAGGAGTCCAGGGTCTACTACTTGGCATTTGTATAGGATAGTTATGAGGAGAGGAGTCCAAGTAGTTGTAATGTCAACAATCCATTAATTGGAAAAGTTTGTCCTCTTAGCTAAGTTCATAAGCCCCCTGTAGTTCTCAAGGCTTATATTGGAAGTATCTGAGCCATGCCATGAATACAACACATTGCAGTTGCAATCTAAACCCTAGATCCACGAGGCTGATTGTAAATGTATATGTTATTGTTTCGGTATCTTCCTATTGAATAATAGTATTGCAAAAGGTGAAGGTGGTGGTCAGTTAAAGTGTGCACGAGAATAATTGAAGTTATGTCTCTAAGGTTTTCTCTGACATAGACGGTGTTCTAGAATATATCCATGTGTCAATATTTACTAATTCAATAACGCCAATCCTACTCTCCAATCAAAATTTAAATCCTCGTTGCACCAAATGTTGCACATACATACTGAAGAAATGTCACTTTTCACTAGTCATCTTGCTTCAACATAAAACTGTTATTTTATAAGCCCTTGTTATTAGCCTGCCTCAACTATATGATTTTTTACTCTCATTTCCTTCTGAATGGGATGTTGAGAAACTACATACCTAGTTTGTTCAGGACTTTATAAGATTCTAGTAATAAACAAGATAATTCATAAATGTTATTTTACTTGGTCATTCAATTGGAATAAAGGGAAGTAAAATAATATACAAGTTTGAGAATAAATTGTTGACATTTGAAGGACTTCATGACTTGAAATACACATATTGACCAGCATCAGGAAGAATAACTATGTTCCACCAAGTTCCAGGATGAGGGAGCATGGGAGCGAGGAAAAACACATGGGAGACATGTGGAAGCACCCCCAAATTTTAGGGAAATCCATGGGGGATGGGGGAACTTCGAGATCCCTAGCATAGGGGTCCATGTCTTTAAAATTATAAAAATAAAAATAATAATGATAAAATCCTAACAATAACAATTCACCCCATGCAAATTCATCATTGTGCAATCCAATCGAAACGCTATACATTATAATCCCGTCAATCCTGAAAATTGTTAAGTCTGCTAAACTTTGAATGGAATATGAAATTCTACTTTCTCCATATGAACTTCAATGAGGTTGGAACCACTCTTAAATATCCTAAAACAATTAATGGTAATGTTAAAAATTTAAGTAAAAGTTGTCACTTTAATTTAAGAATTTAATATTACCATTAATTACCAAGGTCACAAACTCCTCAAAGCTATATCCTCTATCTTTGTTTTGTCTTAAACGGTTGTTGGACAAAAAATCTAGGGGGGGGGGCACCCAAATGCCCCACTTTTCGAGGGGAGATGCCTAGACGCCCCCCTTTTGCAGAAACGTGTCCCACACACTGAGGAAACGTTTCCCCATGCATTTCCCTAAGTTTCCCCAAAAGGGGGACGTGGGGAAATGTTTACCCAAGGGCCCTACCATCAAAGAAATGTGGGAAACATTGGGGTGCACCCCCTRAATTTCTCCAATATGGGGACGTGGGGAAACATTCCCCTAGGCGCCCCCCCCCTCACCCCTGGAGTGTGGGRAATGTGGGGGACACATCCCCCACCCAAGGGGATGCCTCCCCCTGGAACACTRAAGAGTGKTTATAGAAGAAAATTAAATGATATTTGTAAACAAAGTAAATGTATACAAAAAATTGTAAACCCCTCAACAGTGTCACCTTTTCTTCACAACTCTAACATGCAGGGTGGTTGCAATAAGGTAATTGCTAAGTAACGGGACATGGCCCCCAAGAGTGCCATGTCCATATCCTATATGTCGGACACTAACACACTAAGACACATGTTTGGCACGTATCCTAAAACGGGTTACATGCCAAACATGTGCCCTAGACATGTCCTACTTGTTTGACTCTAAAAAACATTTTTCATTGTTATTTTCTCTCTTTCAATTGTATAGAAAGAGCTCTTACGGTCTCTCATTATGCAGGTGAGGGGTAAAAACGAGATTTGAAGGGATTCCAAGTGTTTTGAAAATGTTTTGCTTTCGAAAAAATTGGATCTTTATGTCTATAATTCATTTTTGTATTAGTAATTTGTAATTTTATTAATATATATAATTTTTTTGAATATATATATAACGTTTGGAGAAGAACAAATAGGAGGATGGCTTTGCGGTTCTACACAAACTCGGTAGTGTGTCTGTGGCTTAGATCTAGTCTTTGCTTCAAGGAGCAATGAGGGGACGTAGCTTGTCCAAAACTCTTTTTTCTGGCGATTGTTTCTAGTCTCTCTAAGGATCCGGAACAAACGCTTTTATGTAAGTTGAAGCTTTGGATTTCAAGAAAGATCTAATCCCATCGGATGGGATTTTTTTTTCGATCGTGATTTCATTCTTTGTCAGCAAAACAAAAGGACTCGTGCCTTAGGGGAATCCGAACCCTCTATCTTTCACATGGTAGTGTCCTCCTCAATCCTAGTGGTAGATCCATCCCCTCGCCCTCCCGAACTTCTTAACTGCTCGGTACCATCCATAGACTGAACCAGGCCATCGTTTTTGCCATCCATCCACCATGGTGTCTGTTGACTCACTGGATTGAGCTCCAACTTCCCTACTTCAGTCGCCCTCGAGCAATTCGATGACGATGTTGGGAGGCTATTAGTTTTCGTATCATGCGAATGAACAAATTTGGTCATGCCTGTATTTGAACGACTGATGGAGAGAACTCAATATTCTGAAGGCAGAATTTTAGTTTTTCAATATCATTATTGCTTGCTGCGTATAGCTCTGTGCCATGAGGGCTTTCGCCAGACTGAATGTTTGTCCAGAGCCATGCATTCTATTACAGCGTGGCTGCATAACCAGAATTGCTAGTAGACGAAGAATGATAAGGTAGGCAATCTATCAATATTGTTTCAACACATCGAGTGATGTAAAGAATTTCATACCGAGCAGCAAAAGTAAGCTTCTTATGTAGATGACGTCAAAAACCTATGGATGTAGAACACATTAATTTACTAGCTTAATGACAGAAGAACTTTAACTTCCTCAAGCAGTGGAGGGGGCTAGGATGCAAAGTCGGGCAGGCGAAAATTTGGAGGGGGCTAGGATGCAAAGCCGGGCAGGCGAAAATTTGGACATGAAAGAGGATCTCCCTTTGACAATGAGCGCTTCTCCATAAGACGCAAAAGATAGCTCTCGATGCTTCAGAGTCATTATCTGATAAGCTTTCTCTTTGCCTTGAATGCCCTTCCTCTTCTTTTCCCTCAACCGCGCAAAATGTGGTTTTAAAAGAAGGTCCCTCTCCCCTCTCTCATGTCTCCTCCCCGGTAGCCTCTCCCCGAAGGTTTAGCCCCCCTGTTTCATAATCCCAGCTCCGAAACATGGTTGCATGTTTGAAGGCCTCTTCGCAAAATTCTGACATAGCTAACAGAAGGGTGTCTGGCCACACCTCTATGTCTGAAGGTGGCGAAATTTCTCCTCCTAAAGTATACATCCTAAGGTCGCGGGCTAGGCTAAAAGAGGATTCGACCGTGCAAGGGGGCTTATAGCTCATGACCGTGTCCCTCCAAACCCAGTAGGAAGGAAATCTTTCATGTCGAAGGCACAACAGAAGGCGATTCAAGACATTAAAAAAGGAAAGCAATCTACTATTGTAAGGGCCCTTGGAGGAAGGAAACCCCTCAAAAGGGTTCCACCATGATCGTTTTGTCCTTCAATGCTAGAGGGGTAGGGGGGGGGCGTAAATTGCTAGCCCTCAAAAGATTGATCCAGAGCCCCAATCCGAATATTATTTCAATCTAGAGGACTATAGTGGAAGGTGGTCATGCAAAAGTTGTTTTTGAATCTTGGCTTAAACATTGGTCTTTTTGTTCTTTGGATGTAGAAGCATGCTTACTGGTTGGAGCCATAGTTTTCAAAACCGGAATCGATCGAGGGTCCAACCGGAAACAAAACCAGTAATGAAGCGCTTGAATTGGTTTCAATGAACCAGTTTTTTAAAAAATACATAAATATTTAATTTTAACGAAAAAAATATATTTTTAAGATTTGAAATCATGTTTCCAAAGCATTAGAGACAATTTGAGACAACATATCCAAAGTATGCTCATGAATATATTAAAATGGCACCAAGTGCAATACATATCTAGAGATCAGAACATAAATACATAATCAAGGAAGCTCTAAATGGCCTCTACAATAGCAAATAACATACTAACAAGAGTCAAGACTACAAGTCACTATCTCATTGATCAACATGATCAACGATCAATCATCACTACTGCTAGAAGTAGAAATGGCATGAGCATCCTCGCCCTCGGCATCATCATTTGTCTCTGACTCGGCCTCAGACTCATTATTATTAGGGGCAGTCGATCTAGACGGAACTGACCAGTTTATGACGGAACCGGTCGACCGGTTTGGTTTATTGGCCGGTTCAAACCGGTTGGCCATCAAATCAGTCAAACCGGTCGGTTCCGATTCCGGTTTGACCGGTTTTTAAAACTATGGTTGGAGCCCAGCCTTTAGATCACTCTCTGGGTCGGCCCAAAACTCCATTATTTTGGTTCAGTTGGAAGCCTTAAATCTTGGCATCAAACTCTCGATGTTGAATATTTACGGGCCTTACGTCGACCGAATTCCCTTTTGGGAAGGTCTCTCGAAATCTAAGGTACTGGAAAACCCTTACACTATAGTGGAAGGTGATTTAAACCTCACCCTATCCACAAGGGAGGTATGGGGGGCAAATGCAAAACCAGACTATCAAAGTGGCTTTTTCTCGTCGTTTTTTGAAAAACATAGTTTGGTGAACATGGAACCAGTGAAGTTGGTTCCTACTTGGCGAAATTTTCTAGTAGCGATCCAGCCATCTCAAAAAGGCTGGACCGTTTTTTGGTGTCGAAAGCTATAATAGAAGGTTTGTTCACTATAAAGTCATGGATCACTTATGGTGGCATTTCTGATCACCTTCTCCTCATGTTCCAAATGGTCGCAGGGGGAGAGAAGCCTCCCACCCCTTTTAAATTTAATCATAATTGGCTTCTCGAGGAAGACTATAGAAACTTGGTCTCGGAGACATGGGCTCATCTAACACCCAACTCTCCTTCCTCCTTCATGAGACATATGGTGGATAACCTTATGCGCATCAAAGCAATTTCAAAATAATGGTTCTCTTCCTATAAGGAAAA
This sequence comes from Picea engelmannii, assembly GCA_009831015.1. Classification (NCBI taxonomy): domain Eukaryota; kingdom Viridiplantae; phylum Streptophyta; class Pinopsida; order Pinales; family Pinaceae; genus Picea; species Picea engelmannii. Next base: position 84,457 of record ML803662.1, read on the forward strand.
AACTCAATCTGCACTGAAAGAGGTAGAATCGAAGATTGATAAGTTGCACTCACTCTTAGTTGTGAGCTCTCTCTCGATACCTGATCTTTCAAATATCCAGTCGTTGGAAGGTCTTAGACACTCCACTTTAAAGAAGGAAGAAGTCACTTGGCATTTAAAGAACCACGCTATTTGGATAAAAGGTGTCAACAATTCAAAATTCTTCCACCATTGTGCAAACCAACAAAAAAATTAAACATGATATGGAAAATAAAACGAGGGATGGAGAGTGGGTTCATTCATTCAATTACGTGGCGGGTGAAGGTGTTCGACATTTTCAAAATCTATTCATGGAAAAGAGGGGTAGACTGATCCAGGAAATTCTAGATGTTCTTTCTAAAATTCCATCAGTGTTCACGGAGGAGATGAACCTGGTTCTGGAAGAAATCGTTTCTGAACCAGAAGTTTTAGTTGCTTTATCTTTGATGCAAAAAGGTAAGAGCCATGGCCCTGACGGATTCACTGTGGAATTTTTCATCGGTTTCTACGAGTTGTTAAAGGAAGACGTGTTAATGGTTGTAAGAGAATCGCAGAACTTAGGGAAGATATTGAAATGTTCGATGACTACTGTCCCATATCGTGTTGCAACATTGTCTATAAACTAGTGACTAAGGTACTCGCATTAAGGTTCAAACCTATTTTGAGCAAAGTGATAACCGAAGAATTATTTGGATTCCTACGATGAAGACAAATCCATGACATTGTTTTAATAGCACAGGAAGCTATGCACTCGATCAAGCTGAAAATCAGCCCTCGGCGATCCTAAAGTTGGACCTCTCAAAAGCCAATGATCGCGTAAATTGGACTTTCTTAAGGTTAGTCCTAATAAAAACAGGATTGCACATACCCATTGTAAATTGGATTATGATGCGTAGAATCCGCTTCTTTCCCCATGTTGATTAATGGTACCCCTTCAAGATTTTTTCAGTCCTTTAGGGGACTCAAGCAAGGGTGTTCCCTGTCACCCTTTCTATTTCTCATTGTAGCAGATGCCCTACGTAGGTTGTTTCATGAGGTCAAATCCAAAGGCGAGTTCAGGGGCATCAAGATCGTCGATCAAGTGTCGATAACTCACATGTTCTTCGTGGATGACGTGCTTTGTCTATCCCAGGGTGCAAGGCAAGATTTCTATATGTTAAAAAGTATACTGGACTTATTCTGCATAGTGCAAAGCATTATGCATGGAAATTAATCAGGAGAAATCGTGTATCATACCTTGCAACTTATCGGACTCCTCTCTTCATAGGTTAACAAGTTTTCTCCCAATCCCGTGCAATGAGTTGGACTCAAGTTTCAAATACCTGGATTTCTTCTTAAAACCAAATGGGTATAGATACGCAGACTAGCTTTGGATATACAAAAAAGTTGTAGCTCAAATATCGCATAGGGTTAACAGCCTATGTCACAGGGCTTTCCGAATGCGAACCTTGGGGTTTTAAATTCGACGAACCTCAAAAAAAAATTCAAATTCGTTGAGGTTCGTCGAACCTCAACAAATTTGAACCTGATTGAATTCGAACACCAAGATGGATTTAAAGCCGAATTTCAATTGATTTTTTTATAGGTTCGTCAGGTAGGGTTTTTTCATTTAACTGTTTCACAATAAAAAAAAAGTTATGCCCGCTACACACAAATAAACATTTCCACCACGCTGCACATGAAGTCGGGTTATGATTATCTTTTAGCTCTTTGAAAATTAAAAGAACCCATCCACAGACTGTCGCACACAGGTCTCATTTCCGCCACGCCGCCAGCATATTTGCAGTTGCGAACACCTCTCTCCAAGCTTCAGCTCAAATCGCTCTCAGTTAGTCTGGACTTTGTGGCTCGAAATCAAGAAGTTGTTCTACAAAATTCCACTCGAGCTCGAGACTACCTTTCCTTTCAAATTTTTAAGTTCTAAGAATATGTTCTACTTCTTTTTCCTTGCACTTGTAGACTGTAGTTTAAATTTTAATACCGGCATTGATGATTAGATTTTAACATATTAAGTTATTTATATATATTTACATAACTCATATATATTAAGTTATTTATATATATTTACATAACTCATATATATTAAGTTATTTATTTATACATACATACATATATATATATATAAAGTTATTTATATATATTTACTAATCAAGATTCTTAAGATTCTTCATCTTATATGGTTATTGATGTTGATTTCTTATTATTTTATTTTAAGTTGTATTGATTTTAAAATTTATATATATTTACTAATCAAGATTCTTAAGATTCTTCATCTTATATGGTTATTGATGTTGATTTCTTATTATTTTATTTTAAGTTGTATTGATTTTAAAATATATATATATATATATATATATATATATATATATATATATATATATATTTGGAAAAATGTATATAGTCGAACCTAATGTCGAACCTCATCCGAACCTTATCGGAAAATTTGAACCTGAATCGGACTTCATCATTGCCAGACCCTAACAGGTTCCTCTCAAGAGGGGGTCGCCTATCTCTAATCAAATCAGTTCTTGAAAACATTCCTGTGTACTAGACGTCCATTGCAGCAGTGCCAAAAGGCATCCTTACCAAAATTAGGAAGTTGTGCTTTCAATTCTTATAGAACAGTTTGAGGCCCTCAGGAGGTATCCCCCTTGTAAAATGGAACCATGTAGCCTTCCCTAAAAAAATTGGTGGGTGGGGGTTAAAAAATATTGATTTGTTCGCCCTCTCTCTAGCAGCAAGAAGTTTATGAAGGCTCACAAACAACTCCTCATTATGGAGAAAAGTGTTAAAAAACAAATATCTACAAGGTAGGTCTATAGTAAACTAGTCTAGACAGCCCAATAAGTCCTCGAACGGATCCAATGTATGGAAAGCTCTGGTTGCCACTTTCCCACTGGTGGGATCGTGGATAGTATTGAAAATTGGAAACAGAAGAAAAATTAAGATCAACGAGGATCCTTGGATGGAAGGTTACGAGGACTGCAGGCTCTTCGGAGAACTAATCTAATCTCTCTATGATGCGGGCATCTACACTCTTGAGGATACAAAAGCTCAATCCCCCCAAGCCAAAGGAGGACAAGGATTGAAGACCAAATAGGAGATTGTGCTAGTGGACTCCCTAGCAAGGGGTTGGCACACTTATGTGGGTAATCTGGTCCAATCCTATATCATCTTGAACGAGGATGAGGATGACATCCTCTGTTGATCTAAAAATCCAACCAGTGGGGAAAACACTACAAAACTGGGTTATACAGCTGTCGCGGAAGCCAATTTCTCTAGTGATAAACTTTGGTGGTGGCATATACTATGGAAACTTCACGCTCCACTCAAAAGAAAAATAACAATGTGGCTTGCCCTTACAAATAAACTCTTAACATGGGAGAAAGGTTTGAAACGAGGTTGGATCGGCCCCGGTCAATGCCCTTTGTGTAAAATTAATAAAGAATCAAGCACTCATCTTTTTATTGTTTCTCCTTACATAGTGCAGATGTTCAAGCTCGTCTCATCGAAATTCAAGCAGAAGGCTTCCCGGGTGGGCAAGGACTTGGACACTTGTTTGAGGACGTGGTTGGAGGACAGGTTGGTAAAACAAGTGGAAGACTTGTGATGTATTCTAGTAAACATTATTTGGTGGGTGTGCAACAGCAGCGTTTTCAAAGGCATGGACATCCCCCACGATGTCGCGGAAAATTAGATCATCTCTATTTCAAAAGAATTCAAGGTGTCCTTGAAGAACAAAATCCCTCGGGTCCCAACTATGCCTGCTTTGGATCTAGATAATCATTCGGGTTTCTTCGATGGCGCAATCCGAGGCCATCCTCCTTCGTGTGGGGTTGAGGTCGTCTTATTCATTAACCAAAGACACTATATGCATATCAAGTATGCTCTGAGCAGCGGTTCCAATAATAGAGCGGAATTCATAGCCTTAAGAACCTTGCTGGCAATCGCACAAGAAAAGGGATCAAAGAAATTACAAGTAATGGGGGATTCAAAGCTCATTATAGACTAGGCTCTAAAGAAAGAAAAAGTGGAAAATGTGTTAGCTTTTATAGCTCTGGAGGTACTCCGCATGTTTTATCTTGTATGCGGAAGTAGCCTTATATTTACACTACTAGGCACTTGACTTTGTAATGGGTTTTTATAAAGTTGTAATAAAGTGGTTATTTTATTAAAGTGACTTTTTAATGAAGTGTACCTTCTAATATTAAAGTGACTTTATTTCATAAAGTNCACTTATGTTATAAAGTGAATTGTACTTTAATATTTTAAGTGATTTATTTTGGAGGGAATGAATCATGTCCCTTGATCATGTAAAGGCAAGAATAGATCTTGGCCTTAGGATTTAGGGATGGGGAAGGTGAAAAGACACTTGGAAGGTGAAAGGTCACATTCGAATTATAAGAGAATGCATTGGGTAGTGTGCAAGACAACGAGAAGAAGAGATTGAGAGATTCCCGAGAGAGCTTTGAGGAGAAGAGGACAGGACAAGAAGCTGGGCGCATTTTCCAAGAGAGCTTGGGCACATTTCCCAAGGCAAAACTATGTTTTGTGTGCTGAAAATTATTGTTGTGTGGGAGTCTGTACTGTACAGATCCGTACATTTTGTACAGCAGGGAGGACACGATTTTCAAGGCAGTTTGTGGGCACAGAAATCGAGGCTGTTTTGAGTATTCTTTGCTGCAAAAAGGGGCCATACAGATCAGGTTGTACAGCAAATTAGAGGCATAGATTTTGAGGTGTTGTTTTCTGGGTGGGTCGTACAGCAGTACGGACTTGGCACGATTTTCAAGGCAGATTTTTGGAGGGACAGTTTGGGTGTTGTAAGTGGTTTTCTCTTGGCTGTAAATGTAATCTTGCTGCTGATATAACTTTCCTGAAGCTAATAAAATCTCTCTCTCTCTTTGGGTTTCCCCGCATTGGGGTTTTCCCTGGCTGGTTGCTTAACTTTCTGAGTATTACATGGATGTGTAATTGTTATTCATTGTGTTTATTCCGCTGCAAAAGTGCTTAGAAATGTGTATTTCTGCTCATGTTATTTTCTGAATATGAGTTTATACATTTCAGAGGTCATAGATGACAGTTATCTCTAGGTTGCTAAGTGTATGACAGAATATAGTGCATGCTGATTTTATCATTAAACTTCTACAAAATGTATGTTTGGCACCTCTGCTACAAGACATCTCAGAATCTTGCTTCTCTTTTAAATGGCTTTCTTTTAACCATATTTACAGAGAACTCAACTTGAAAGTTGATCAGTGATGAGATTTCAAAGGAGGCCTTACAACTCCCCATAGGAACTTTCAGGTTCTATGAATTCATTGATGGCATAGAGATGGAATCTATGGAATTTTGTCTATAAACTCGGTTTCTTTGTATATTTTGGACAGATGAATGATTTTAATCAGAGATGTAATGGTTTTTTTGGTGAGAACTAGATGGTTCTATTTAGAATCAAGGGGAAGGGAAGTAAAGTCATGTAAATAGACTTTTTGTTTAAGGTCAAATAGTGGAAAGGAGAAACGGTTTTGTGAAGAAAAAACTGTGAACAGTCCTTCAAGAACCGAAATATGTATATTCAACTCTCATGAATATAATGATTTTTTTCTTTGGAAAAAAGAATATATATATATATATATATATATATAATGTGTCCTCCATGTCCTATTTCCCGGGTCAAGTCCCGTGTCAGATACTCATATTTCCGTGTCCTTCATGTACCCTGTGCTCGTGTCATGTGACTTATGGTAATTGCTTCTCTGTTTGTACATATTTATTTTTTGTATAATATATATATAACTAGTAGTTGTAGAAAAATCGACATATACAGATCAAAAGAGAGGATTAAGGGACTCACCAACATTATGTAGGTTTTCTGCAGTTGCTTACAAATTTATTTTGATTATAAGCTCCTCGATAATCACATACAGCATTACAACCAGTCTTGTGTGCAAGGTAGGATGGCCAGTACCTTCCTAAACTCTCCCATTAACCCAAACATGACCCTTTCCCATACTCCCCAAATCCAGTGCTACAGGACTGTCACCTTTTGGAGCATCAAAAACTGTCTACAGATTGACAAAGAAACAAATCTATGACTTAGAAAGGATATTGGATCATAAAATCAATATTAACAAGCAGGGTAAGTCTTGGAATGCAGTCAAGTACATTGTTAAAATTATTTCTGCAATGACCTTGATCCCTGCTCCAATAAAAATAAAAATTAATGGCGATGAGAACAATGGTTTGGCCCTCCTAAGATTGGTTGTTGATGATGGTACCTATCATTCCCCGACAGCTGCAAAGACAAATGAGTGAAAAAAAACAATATCGGTACTTTAAGAGTCTCAAAATTGACCTGCTGATTTTTTCCCATTTTTGCAGGCCAATTTTTCATTTGAGGTCTGACATCAAGAAAAATAACGATGTCATTGATTTTTCAGTGATTTGTTCATCTATAATTGGGATAGTTTTGTTGTTCATCAGAGGGAGAAACAAGTCCTTGGAAAAACCTGCAGTAAGAGATCAATACAAGATTTCTATCATGCCCAAGCTAGAAGATGGGAGTGTGTCAGGGAAAAAAAATTCCATGAGTAAATATCATGCATGACAGATCTGCTAATTATTACTTACAAATAGGATTAGTTAAATAAAGAAACATAGAACTTCAGTCTTGATTGTCAAAACAAAGGCTCTGTCTACCATGGTATCTTAAGTAATTTCCCTTTAGCCATCAAGCAAACTAAGGTGAGGACCATTGATGAGAAAAGAATTATGGGCCAAGTTCAGTGAAACAATCTTGTTAGACTTCTAGGTATCTGCAATGAGGGTGGTGATCATTCTTATCTAGTTTTTTTAAGTATGCAGAAAATATGTTTCTCAGTGACTGGCTTCATGGTAGTTTAGACAGGAAAAACAAATTCAAAACCTCATGTTTACTCTCCATGACATGGGTTTATAGACTCCACGTCTGTCCTTATGTGCCATGGAATTGCAATATATACATGAATACAGACATTCCGGTTATGTTCACAATGACATCACCAGGAGCAATAATCCGTCGAATGCATAATTAGAGGGCAAAATAACAAATTCAACATGTAGACCAAGCAGAAAATATCACGCACTCCTAGGTACATTACTCCTGAATACCCTTCTCATGGACTAGTGACCACAAAAACAGACGTCTATGAATTTGGCATTGTATTGCTTGAGATTCTATCAAGGCGGACTCTCATTATAATGAAATGAACAAAAGTTCTCTTGGCTGAAACCCTAGGCCCTATGTCGGAATCTAGCAATCCAATAGAAAAACTGAAGGGTTGGATAGATCCTTCATTGCATCAATTATATTCCATAGACAATGCTCTAGCGGCAGCGTACCCCGTTCAGGAAGGTAAAGAAAACATCCTATTTTATTTGAAATACATGATGTATCAGTATCACTGTAAACCCTACTCTTATTATATCAGGAAATTTCATTTGGAATTTTGCATGCTGATAAATCTTTGAAACGCTAAACAAACACGAATACCTATATTTTAAATCATAGTAGAGAACATGAAATTCATACCTGTAAATGAAGAGCAAGAACACAGAGATGGTAGCAATGACCCTGATTGATGTTGTATTGTAGTTTTGAATTACTGGAGGCGAAAAAGGATCAACCTCAAACTTTGCGGGGACAAAAATGTGTCCTCTTCATATACAACGGGCAGTCAAAATGTAGTTCTAAATCCCTGGGGGCGAAAATCGATCGATGGAGTTTGTAGAGAAAGAAAGAAATTTGTGAAGGTGAATTTGCCAATAATACCCAACAAAACCAGTGCTGCACCTGCCAAGTAATGAACTAAGTTTTCATATGCTTGTGGGATAAAGAGATGGATCATAAGCCACACAAGCTAAACTTGGGAAGCAATTTGTTTTAAGTAACAATAACCTCTTACCATCTATCAAATCAAATCCTTGCAAAGTCCAAACACTTAGCGATATTAAATCAATAATTCTGATTAGTTTTAAATTATAATTAGTTTTTTAAACAAGTGGAAGGGACCTCAACACTGTGGTATAGATCTATTAAAGATATCACATATCACTTACAAAAAATTGAACTTGGGTGGGGAGGGTAACAATAATTGCTTTCATTTTCCTTAAATTGAATCTAGATAGAGAGGGTAACAATAATTGCTTTCCTTTTTCTTAAATTAAACTTGGGTGGAAAAGGTAACAATAGTTGCTTTGCTTTTTCTTTATTAATTCCATGATGAGAGTTTTCTTTATTTAATATTTTAAAATTTAAATATTATTTTATTTTTTATAGTCAAAATATGATATTAAAAGTAAATTTTAATGATTAAAAGAATATCATATATAAAAAATTTGTTTTGAAAATTAAAATTAATAATAAACTTAATAAATAAATTTTGATTTTCTATTTTATAAATTTTAATGATTAACATTAATCTTACATACAAATATATGGTCCAACCATACATATTTTAAATATGATTATTTACCATAAAAATGAATATTTTAAATATGACTATTTACCACCGTAAAGGAACCTTATAAAGATATATGTTCAAACCATACCTATTTTAAATATGATTATTTATCATCATAGAAGAATATAGTAGATGCTAAGTGCATGAAGTCAAAGACTCGTAATAATAAAATACTAGCGCAGCCACTTAAACCCGTGGCTGATGTACGCCTAAAGGTGAACACCATTGCCCATGTGCAAAGCGAACACCATTAAAAGCCAAAGCCAGGCATCGCGCAAATCGAAAGCCAAGCATCACGAATTAGCTTAAGACRGCTAAACACCATTGCCCATGTGCAAAGCGAACACCATTAAAAGCCAAAGCCAGGCATCGCGCAAATCGAAAGCCAAGCATCACGAATTAACTTAAGACGGCTATAACATGAAACGGCAGAAAATATATCAATCAACGAAAAGTGGTCACGGTTCACAACTTAGTCCGGTTCATATTCCAACAGTTATACCTGCAATCCATTTTAGGTAGTGTCTGCTAAACATCGAAACGTGGCAATAAAATTTTGCATACATATTAATTCTTGTTGATCATCTTAACGTGGCAAGCATATGGCCTCACAGTAATTTCTTAATATGATTAGGTAAATGTGAAAAAGTAAACATGTTAACGCATGTATTTATAAATACAAAGAAGTTATGAACAGTAAATCTCATCCATTGATTTGGGAGGACGACTAAGAATATGTCAGCGTCTTCAATCGTTGGCCATAAGATTAAGATTTAATGTTAAAAGATCATTAAATGTGCCCATTGTCAATAGGTGTACGCCTTTCGGCATAAAAATATTATGAGTAATATTTATAATTTTTTTAACATTTTACAAGTTAAGTTTTTTAAGTTAAAGATTTGTAATAATAAAATATTGTAAATGTGTTATATGTGTTGTTAATTAGGTTTAGTTTAGGTGGTTGGGACGAATGATTGTTATCTTTTCTACTTAGATTCAATTTTTTTGAGTAATATGTTGATTAGGAATATTGTAGATATTAAGTGCAAGTTAAAGACTCATAACAATAAAATATTACAAACACTATTTACAATTTTTTTAGAAGGATATTTTACAAGCTAAATTTATTAACTTAAAAATTTGTAATTATAAAATATTATGAGTTTTAATATTTTAAGTGTTATATATATGTTGTCAATTGGGTTTAGTTTGGGTGATTGGCATGAATTATTGTTATCCTCCTTATTTAGGTTTAATTTCTCCCAATAACATATTGACTAACTTAATTTTACCATTTCCAAAATTATCTTCTTTCATCATTGTTTTATGAAATTCAAAACTAAAAATACAAAACAATATATCATCTCATATAATATATATTATCCACCCACATATCCATTATACTTTTTATATTTTTATATTTCAAAAAATTATAAATTATATAGAAAATTATTTGGTTTTTATTTTTTTAATTTAAAAATTGGTCAAACATTTAAATTTATATAAAGAAAATGAACAACTTACTTCACCTTTCACAATATCATCCACAACATAGAAAATAATCATCACAAAATTAAAATAATAAAAATCAAGTTATGTTGGAGAATATTTTATTTTTATTTTTTAAATTTGAAAGACGAGTAATTAATAAACATTTAAATTTATAAAAAAAAAAATACTTTTATTTTTTTAATTTAAAAGATTTAATAACTGGTCAAATTTTTAAATTTATATAAAGAAAATGAATAACTTACTTTACCCACAACATAGAAAATAATCATTACAAAATAATAAATTAATTAATAACCTAAAAAATATTACAAAATAATAAATAGTTTTAAATAATAAATAATCTCAAAATTAATAATTAGAAAGTAATAAATATAATAAATAATTTTATGTTAAATAATAAATAGTTCATTTTCTCTCTCTTCCTTTCCTACATTAGGATACATTACGTCATTCAAGTACTCATTTTTTATTTTAAAATTTAGTCATATCCACCGATGCTCACGTTTTTCTCCTCTGTATATTTTCAAATCACGAGGCTCACAGTAACCAAAAATCAGCCTATAAAATGAGATATCACATTAAAACAAGTAACTGGTGATTTGGGGGCATCCATTTTGTGTGGGAAAATGAGCAGATGGTTTTGATATGTTACATCATAAATTTTCAAAGGACAGAAGAGAATAGGAGAGGTGGTATCGTGTGTACAGGGTCATAAATTTTAACTGTCACTTCTACAACAAGTGTTGCATAGCAGTGTAGTCCCTGCTAGGTTGGAATGGGAATAAATGCACTTCTACAACGGGACCGAGCAGAGACACGTGGGAAGCAGCTTGAAGTACAGGTGGTATCCATGCAGAGGATGACTTGTGGCAGTGTGTCACAGGTCAGCCACAAGACATTGGGCTGGTAGATGACCCCCAAGGTTAATATGCGAACAAGGCAGTTTTTTCCTGGCGTCTGTATAGTTCAAACATGGGACTTAGAAAAAATTTGTCTCAATGTCTTGCAATAAAGGTTCTTGGAAAAAAGGACCAGGAAGCATACACATTAAATACTCAAATATAATAAACACAATTTCCTGACATCCAACATAGTTGAAGGAAAAAAAAAATTAACATTCCCGAATTAGTTTTCTTTGAAATTTATCAAAAATTAATAATGTCTTGCAATAAAGGTTCCTGGAAAAAAAGGACCAGAAATCACACACATTAAACATTTAAATATAATAAACGCAATTTCCTGACATCCAGCATAGTTGAAGGAAAAAAAAAATAGCTTTCCTGAATTAGTTTTCTTTGAAATTTATCAAAAATTAATGATGTTTGTTACATATTTCTGGAATATGTTCCAAATTTCTGGAAATTTAAATGTGTTTGTCATATAGACTAGGATTGGGGCTTTCACAGACCATAAAAGAAATAAGTACAAGAAATAGGATTGTAGAAAGAAGAAGTGCGCGACGGTAGAGAGGAAGACCTGAAAAGAAGAAATTGGAAGTTATGAGTCTTTAGTTAGAGATTTCTATTTAAAGAGGTAGAATAACTAGATTGATAAAGAAAACAAGATGTGATCAGTATAGACTTACTATGAAGCCGATGAATTTTTGTTGCTGTCGTCGACGGCCACTGGAATCATGCCAACCGGTTGTTGCCCTTCGTCGATGAGCTTGTCCATTCTTCGTTGGAACCATTCTTTGTTGTAGCTTCTCATGGGGGGCACGTTGGTTTCATCCTGTATTTCTATGTCGAAAAACTCGTTTTCTAATCTCCTTATATCCACATAAATACTATGCAGAGCCTGTTCAATTTCTTCATTGAGTGTTGAATAGTCCACTAGCCAGTTCTTGACCTCATCTTCACCATATTCAAGGATGTCGTAAAACTTTTCTAAAGACAACCCCTTTAAAATATCAAGTTGTTCAGCGACGGCTTGTTTGGTCAAGGACAAGGATTTAAGGATTAAGTTTGGGTCTTGAACCTCATTGGTACTTCCCGTTAAGTCTATTTGGGTCAGGTTTCTAAATAATTCTTCTTTCTCTGATATGGCTTGTTCACATGATTCGACAACGAGCTACAGGTTCTTCACTTTCTTTTGCTAGCATGCTTTTAATTGTTTGATCTGCTTTGGGGAGGGGAGATCCTCTTGTCTTCTTTTCAGATCCGAGTTGTTGATGGCATGGTTGGAAAAAAGGGTCACCATCTGTTCAAAGAAACATTCTTCATTTTTTAAATTCGTCTGCAAATGTCCATGCAAATCATTTTCCCTCTTTCGAAAGGAAGCTATATTTTGTGATGTTTCTCAGGCTTCAGTAATTAGCTGCATTCTTTTCTTGATATTCTTCTCTACAAAGGCTCTACAGGATGTGAGGAGGCTGGAGGATCCTTTTAACTTGGTTGCAGAGGTAGCAGGCACGGTTTTTGTTAAAGGACTGGCAAACATTGGGGTAGCAATGAAAGCCTCCTCCAATTCCTTGATTCGGTCGTTCAGTTTGGCATTCTCCGCTTCAATTCCTCCAATGGAATCATCAAGACCATCAGCGGTTGCACGGTGAAATCAGGAGATTTGGGACGACTGCATTTTCCTAAAGTTAATCTTTGTACGAGATTTTCCTTTCTTATTTGTTACATCTCTCTTTTCAATGACTAAATTTTTAGATTGGTTGTTAAAAACAACGCTCTGGAATATGAAGGATTCATCTTCGTCAAAAATATCAGTCTCATTTATTTCCATTATGGAACTATGGTGCATCGCATCCACGGGAGGGTCAACTTTGTGCAACAGGGCATCGACAAAAGTTTCAAGTTGCATGTGCTCACTTTCAATTTCAAGTTCTTCCACCTGCCCTACAATGTTTTTTTTCTTCTTCGTCAGGGGAAGCTTGTGAGAACTATCAATTTTTCCGTGAGGAGGGTTCTTATCTCCTCCTCCGTTTGAATATTTATGGGTTACTTTCTTACTGGGGTGGGTCGTTGAAGCAATGCTCCCTGATGCCGTGCTCTTGGGAGTGTTGGCCGGGGACTGGACACTCTTCTCACCATATATTTTTTCTTGTTGTCTATACAATTTAGTTGCGCTTTGCAATGTCTCTACATCACAATCGTCAGAAGCAGGAATGTTGTCGTCATTGTCTCTGTCTTCGGTCAGGCGTCTATGGATAAAAGAGCTGCTAAAGCCAACTGATAGTAAATGTTCTCGAAAAATCCCATTAGGGTCGAACCCTTTTAGCCTTTCAACATATTTTAGGTTCAAGTTATTGAAGTGGCCTGCGAATTCGTCAATCTTGTTGATGTTTTTGCACACGAAGTCCCCGACTTTCCAGGGAAAAGGAATGAACTGTTTTTTTCTCTTGTCATGGAAAAAATGCAACCAGTGGTTGTATTTCCTTGTTATTTCTGTAACAAACATATTGTTCCTGATGTGGCATGGAAGGAAAGCAGGATTATCCTTGCAGCAAAGATCATTATTACACTGTAATTTTCCTTTTGTTCAAGTATCCCCTTCTTGTCCAAAAACTTGGTTGTCTAGCCAGACATCCCGGGAGCATCCCTTCCTAACAATAAATCTTTGAAAACTGAGACAAAGTCATTAAAAACCTCATAAAAACAATGGGAGGCCTTGTGCATCCATAAGTCCTAGTACCAAAATGTTACTGGGTCGAATTCATAGTTTATTTTCTTGGACAGAGACATTTTTGGAAATGGACAGCAATGCACTATGGCGAAAATCAAGTAGGATGACAAATAAAATTTATTCGATTCTTTGAATCGTGACAATTGGGAACAAATTTCAATGGAAATTAGCTTCCCCCAATCGAAAATGAATTGTTCCTTGACTATGAAGTACAAAATATAAATAACTATATGGGAAATGTTTGTCGTGGATTCTTGTCCCGTTATTCTTGTAAACAGCCAAGCCATTTCCCAAAATGGATTTCTAAAGGAACTAACTTGCAACTTTATGATATATTCAAGAACTATTGTCGGGTCTTCGAGGAACTCGGGTATGAGGTCCAACTCGTTATCATGTTTTTCTAGGAACTGCTTGCAGTCTTGTCCTCTGAATGTCAATGTTGGCTCCGGCAATCTTAACATCTTGCGGAAGACCTGAGGTGACAAAGAAACAAGAGAATGGTCACGCAGTGGAATAATTCTTTGGCTTGAAATATATTTTTCAACACACCAAGAGACCACCTCCTTACAGTCAAAAACCTCAGGGACACAGCCTGCACGAGCGATTCTAGAGGTCCAAATCACTTTGTTCTGCTCGAAATGGTATGAATAGTAAGAGTATGCCCTAGACCACTGGAATTTCTAGTCCTCGCATCTGAAGATATTCACCGTATCTCCACAAAACCGTTGTCGAGCTGCTGCCATAACTTTACGAGAACGTTGATTTGCTCCAGAGGATATTTGAAATGAAGAGTTGGAAGGGATAATATAACCCTGCGCAAATCTTGGTCCAATGCGTGTGAATGGGAGATCTCCTCGAGACTTTTGCTCATTAATGACAATTTCAACGGTTGTTGCCTGATGCGTTGTTAGCATTAAAGACTAGTAATTGCATACATAGAAGTGCAAACATGGTGGGTACAACAATGAGCAATTAAGGATTGGAGATTTCCTGAACGGGCCAATGCAACGACCCGTGTTTGAGATGAACAATCGGAAGGGATAATATAACTCTTCGTAGATATTGGTTTAATGTGTATTAATGGGAGATCTCCTCGAGCATTTCGCTCATTAATGACAATGTTGACGGTTCCTGCATGGTGACATGTTAGCATGAAAGGTTATTAATTTCATATTAAGAAAGAAGTACAAAGGTCGCGAGGATGGGAAAGAGCAATTAAGGAGTTTCTAATTATCGAAAGCGGTTGGGTAGGCTTCAAAATAGGGTTACAAGGTACAACCGTTGGAGGTGAGGGCCCGAGGGTCAAATTGTATGTTTTAGAACTTTTTGAGTGCAAAACGCATAACATGGAAGAGGGCATGATGGGACAGTCTAGAGGGAAATTTGTATATCGCGAAAGTCTGAGTAATGTTTGCAGGACACGGAACAATGGAAGTGAAAACGTGAGCCTGCCTATCTGGGAACCCGCAATCGAAAAAGTGGCTCAAGTATGGAATAGGGAAACAACTGGGCAGATTCATTTTCGCTAATATATTGAAACTTGTAATATATATCCCATTGCGTGGCAAGATCTTTTATGCATGTCTCTGGGCAGAAAAGAGAAAATAAATTCATTTAAATTCGAGGAGTCGAGTTTCATTTAAATTTCATTGTCTCGTCGATGCTTTTGCTTTTTAATGACAACCTGTACGGTTGTTGCATGATGAGCGGTTAGCATTAAACCTTAGTTGTTGCATACTTTGAAAGAAGTGTGAAGGTGGTGGGCACAATAAACAGTGACAAAGAATTGGAGATTTTGTGAACCCGTCAACCCGAGGATTTGTGAAAGAGATTCCATGAAATGGGCAAGTATGGAAAGTGTTCAAACAGGCTTCAGAATTAGGGTGACAATGGTTCCCCAGGAGACGTGACTTCTCGAGGGTCAAATTGTATGTCTCAGAACTTGAGTGAAAAATGTGTACCGCGGAAGAGGGGATGATATGGGAGTCCGACGGTCAATTTGTATATGGCAGAGTGTGGGAGATCTCCTCGAGCCTTTCACTCATTAATGACATGTTTAAGGTTCATGCATGACGAAGTGTTAGCATTAAATCTTTCCAATTGCATGTCCAGAGGGAAGTAGGAAGGTGGCGGGGACAGGGAACAACAATTAAGGAATGGCTAATTATTGAAAGCGGTTGGTAACGCTTTGAAATAGGGCTACAAGATACAACCAGCAGAGCTGAGGGCTCGAGGGTCAAATTGTATCTCTCGAGAGTGTTGACCGCAGAACGTGTAACATGGAAGAAGGCATGATGGTGCATTCCTGCGGACAAATTGTACATCACGGAACTCTGGGTACTGTTTGCTAGTCACGGAACATTAGAAACACAATCCTGAGCCCGCCAGTCCGGGAACCCAAAATCGAAAAAGTGTCTAAGTATGGAACAAGGAAACGGTAGGCCGAACTCGATACACAGTAAATGTACCACGTCATGGAGATACAACCACTTAGGGCTGAGTATTGAAAGGAATAACGGATGGTCGGGCTCATGACAGGGAATTCCAGCGGACATATTATATATCGCGGAACTCCGAGCACTATTTGCAAGTCGCGAAAGATTCAAAACGCAATTTTGAGGCCGTCAATCCGGGAACCCGCAATCGAAAAAGTGTTTAAGTATGGAATAGGGAAACAGTGGCCCGGACTTGTTTTCACTAATATATTGAAATTTGTAATAGCTTTCCCATTACCTAGCAAGATCTTCTCTGCATGTTTCTAGACAAGTTCTGTAGGGATGGTTAGTCCTCGAGGATTTTTCTTATTAATGACGATCTTTACGGTTGTTGCATGATGGCATATTAGATTTAAACCTTTTTTGTTTCATATTTGGAAAGAAGTACGAAGATGGTCGGCACAGGAAACAATGACTAGGAATTGGAGATTTCGTGAACCCGCCAACCCAAGGATCCAAAATAGGGTGACAAGGTCTCACCAAAAGACGTGAGGCCCCGCTGGTCAAATTGTATCCCTCGAAACATTTGAATGCATAATGTGTAACACAGAAGAGGGGACGATGTCAGAGTTTGACAGTCAATTTGTATATGGCAAAGGTCTGGGTGCTATTTGTAGGTCACAGAACAATGGAAGTTAATTTAGAGGCCTGAATAATTAATGTGCATTGGGAAGGGCACGATTGTGGCAGGGATGGAAGAGAGCCATAAATGGTTTGAAACTTTTTATGAATTCGGTTAAAGTGAAGCTTGCGAGTTGGAGGAGCCCGGGGTGGAATTGTAGATCAGGGAATTTTTT
>ML803662.1:115727-159614 GCA_009831015.1 Picea engelmannii
CGTGGTTTCCAATTGTTATAAGCTCATTCACACTCGAACTTACAGTCTAATCCACTTGCCTTAGCATTCATTACCGGTATTAATGCTTCATTAACTTTGTATCTTCGTCGAATTATCCATTACATTCTCCAACCTGTCAAAATCTTCTTGTCGATCTTCATTTATGGTTACACGGTGCCACTACTTTGTCATCGTGTTCATTCTTTATTGTATGTCCTATCATGGATGTTATTAATTTTTTATCGCTTTCTTCATATGCCTCTGTCACATTCCAATCTTCCTTCTTGCACACACACACCCCTTCTTTACTTCGTCTTTGCAACATTATCTGGCTTAATTGTTTGAACAATACTTCTATGCTTCCTTCCAACCTTCTGTCTCTTACTTCGAACACTTTTTATTCGTCTTTCCTATTTATCTATCTACACTATAATACAAGTTCTATGGTACATATCATGCGTAGTTCGGACTAGTGCGCAGAAGCATGGTTGTCCTGTACAATTTTGACTGGCTACCATTAACCAATCCTTCCACAACTTCTCCATCCAACTTCTCCAATTGAACAACACCTGCCTCTGTCATATATATGATCATATATGGGCCTAACCAATGCATCTAGAACTTCCCTAGAGGCTGTAGAAACTTATTGTCGTAGAGTAATACTAAGTCTCTTGTCTGAAACTTCTTCTATTTGATATGTCTATCATGCTAAGCTTTCTTGCGCACTTTTTGTACATGTTGATGGAAACCTACGACAAAACGATCTTCTTATAATTCCATTAGTTCTTATATTGTCTTTTGCACTACACTTGAATCTGTAAGCTCTATCATCGCAACAATGTGCAGACTCAGTACTATGAATTTTATCTGCATAACAACTTCTTGTCCATACGTCAACCTAAATGAAGTTTGTCCTGTCAGATTCTTGACTGTGGTCCTATATTCCCATAACACCACTAGAATATTCAAGTTCCATTCATCCCGACTTACATTGTGAACCTTTGTCTGCACATGTTTCAAAATCATATTGAAAGATTCTACCATGCCATTTTCCTAGGGATGGTATGGTGTACTCTTCTGATGATGGATTTTATTTGGTATATTATATGATATACTTTTGATCAATATTGAGTGCACTATAACCCTTACAAATTTCTATCCTCAATACCCTAGCTCTCATACTTAAAGTGGCTTGTGTCATTTTACGATGATGTATTTTCCCCCCTCATTAAGGAATATCCAATCATATATGCAGATTATATGACAAATGAAAATTATGTGTAAGAAGCCCCTCCTATAAGTTTTCTTAAAGAAGCTAAGGATTGTGACGAGCATATCAAACAACGGTTTTAAGTAGAAAAATTTCAAACCCCTAAAGGAATTCGTATAATGCAACTACAAATGGAGCATTGAATATAAAAAATATAGAAATCCCATGAAGCAATCCAAATGATGGAAATTTGGAGAGATATTGAAGATGAATATACAAGCAACATATGTTATGGCTGGTATGATTCAAAGAAGGCATGTGAGGAATGGTATATGGAGTTGTAATTTCTAGAAAAACAACTACTTCCAACTTCTATTTGATTACTCCACCTTATGTAAAGAACATTGTTGCAAGAAGTCAAGAGCCAATTATGACTACTAATTTTCAGCTTGCCTATTCTCCAATAGTAGTGTACCTTCCAAATCCACATCCGACCTTTTTCACTTATGTGTATGATTTTGGTGATATGGTTGGATCTATATATTTGGATCCACATGATCATGTTAGGCATTTGGAGCACCATTCTCATCTAGGTATTGAGTTCAGGGATATTTAATGAGGAGTCAACATGAGCTCTTGGACATGGGACCCGGGTTTATGGATCCTTGAACTATTGGTGACTTCAACATGGCAGTTAGCACTTTTACATTGGACCCAAGTTTATGGTGGAGCTTGTTTGACTATTTCAGCATGGTTGCTAGCACTTGTACATGGGACTCTGGTCCTATGGCTTAGTTCAACATTGCAATCAACACTAATCCATGGGACCTTGGTTTATGGTTGTAGCTTCTCACAACAAGTGTTGAGGATAACATTTTTTTAAGGGGGTTGGAATTTTGGGATCCTCCATAGGAATGTAATGGGGGGACAAAGGGCCCATAGTAGAGTAATAATAGTGGAGGTCATTTAATGTAATGTGGATTAGGTCCACTATGTTTGTTTGTTATTGTAAGTAGTATTAATGAGAGACTAAGTCACATTCGTTGATCTCAAGAGTTCAAGATCAGAACTTGATCATTAATCACTTTGGAGATAGGGCTTTAGTCATTAGGAGATTATAAAAGCAGATCTAAGGAGAGTGAGAGGCACACAATGAGTGCATAGGAGCAAGAGGGAGTCTTGCTCATGTACTTGTGACTGAGTGGGCATGGCTGAGGAAATATGCAAAGGAGAAATAAGGAGATAGAATCCAAGTGGGCTAGGCTATTGTTGCATTGTAATTCCTCTAATGGGCCATTATTTAATAAAATCAAACTCCAAACTGGTTTTCCCGCAAGGGTTTTTACAGGGGTGCTTACCCAAATATCTTGTGCAATGTGTGTTTGGTTTATGTTGTTTATGCTTCCACTTATTTTCGTTGAGTAACCTAGTTGTGTATTTTATTCAATAAATCTGTTTTATTCTGAATAATCTGTTGGTGTTGGGTTTATAGAATTTCAACATGGTATTAGAGTTGAGACTCTGAAAATAAGCTAGATTTTCCCTAGATTGATTTGTAGCAGCGACAATTGTAGGCTGCAGGATTTTTTTTTTAATTTTTTAGTCTACGAGAAGTTGTGAGGTAAAGGTGAAAACCTAGAAAGGTTGGAGCTGGCGGTCAAGCCAACAAAACAACCACCAAGTGAGCAGACTACATGGAGACTTGGGTTGAAGTAAATTTGCAGGTTACCTAGACCACATCAAGCCACTAGCACATCGTCGTCAGGTCAAGCAGGGCCACAAAAATTGCTGAGAGAGCTATGAAGATACCCAGCAGGGGTTCGGGTAGCAGTCAAGAATGCTCAGACATTTTTGAGCAGCAGGTATTTGCCCTGGGAAACGAGTAGGTAGCCTGGGAAGCAGGTTAAGATAGCCAGGAAACGAGCAGAAAGGATTGGGGCAGCCCAAAAAAGGACCCAGGTAGAAGTAGAACATTGCGGGCAGCCTCGAGTAGCAGGTCCAAGCAACGTGCAGCAGAACCGGGTAGCAAGTCCAAGAAGTGAAAGTTTTTTTAGTTTGGAGATGGGTTGTGGACAGTGGCTCATATCGCCATATGAGGGGAATGAGGTCGATGTTCCTTATTGTTTTGAAGATGGGCTCAAACTTGCATGTGAGAAGTGGAGCTATCACCATGCATGTAGTGAAGGGGATTGGATGTGTCAGGTTCCAGCTAGAGTTAAGTAGTTCTATAGAGGTGGCATTGGTGTTATTTGTTTCAGCAATGAAGGTTAATTTTCTCTCAGTATCATCTCTGGAGGATATGGGGTATCCATTCATGTTCCTGGATGGACAGGTGCTCATATGGTCAGAGGGAGTGGCCTTGGTTGCAGTAGTGAAGCTTGACATCAAGCAAGGTATGATGTACAAGGTACTGGGATAGTGGGGTTCAAGGCGATCTTGGATCGTAGATCAGATCATAGTGAAACAGAGGTAGTAGGAGGGTCTTCCAGTTCAAATGGAGCAACTACAACAACAACGTATTTTATGGGGTCAAAGATTGATCCAGGAAGAGATTCTTCCAAAAGTATCTTCCTCGTTAAGAGGGAGTGTTAACTTTTGGGGTAGCTCGGACAGGTACTTCTACATTGGCGGTGCCTAACATGCAGAGGTGTCAGAGCGACACTCTCTAAAGTGGTTTTCATTTAATGACTAAAGTGACTTAAGTGATTTAAGTCATCTCAACGAGAGATTAAGTCGCACTCATTGATCTCACGAGATCAAGATCATATCTTGATCATTGATCACTTTGGAGATACGGTTTTGGTCATTAGGAGATTATAAAAGCATATCTAAGGAGAGTGAGAGGCACACAATGAGTACATAGGAGCAAGAGCGAGTCTTGTTCATGTATGTGTGACTGAGTGGGCAAGGCTAAGGAAGCGTGCAAAGGGGCAGCAAGGAGATATAAACCAAGTGGGCTAGGCTATTGTTGCATTGCAATTCCTCTGATGGACCATTATCCCAAGACAAGAACCTGGGATTTTATTTAATAAAATCAAATTCATAACTGGTTTTCTCGCAAGGGTTTTTCCACTAGTGCTTAGCCAAACATGTTGTGTTTTTATTCAATATTTTTTTTATTTGAAATAATTTGTCGGTGTTGGGTTTACATAATTTCAACAATATTAGGATAGACCTGGTATTCAAAGAGGAAGTTCACAACAAAGGAAATAAGCAGGTTGATGATGAAGAACCTCCTCCAATTGAGAAGTTCCCTACCACTGTAAAATGATGACATTGAAGATCATGTTCTTCATTGTCATGCATTATTTCAAGGTGGTGACCATACACTTTTAGAATTTTCTTGAGATTTTCAATAATCAATTTGAAAATGAAGAACATCATCATATTTTCGAGTCTTGAGCCATGTTAGTGATGGAGATGAAGATCTTGATGACAGGACACCCACAATAGCATTTGCATCTTCAATGGGAGAAATAAGCAAAATAGA
Source organism: Picea engelmannii (assembly GCA_009831015.1). Classification (NCBI taxonomy): domain Eukaryota; kingdom Viridiplantae; phylum Streptophyta; class Pinopsida; order Pinales; family Pinaceae; genus Picea; species Picea engelmannii. The sequence goes on from ML803662.1 coordinate 120,428, forward strand.
AACGGGACCAAGAACAAGTGGATATATGGCAAAGATTAGGAACACGACTATAGATTTTTATGACAACCCATCATATTCCAATTATACAAGGTGTCGCAAAAAATTGATCATGTGTCCAAGTTCTCTATGCAATTTGATTTCAAGTGATCGTTGCTAAAAGAATATCTGAAAGGTCTAGACTAAAAGAGTATCATGACAACAACATAAAATACTTGTCTAAAAATAAAAGCATGTCAAATGCATTTTTAATGGGGTGTATGATATCTACATTGACTATTATGCTTATCGCATTTTTAATAAATTGCGTTGTATAAAAGTATTTAAACAGATAGTTGTTAGCCTAAATATTAAGTACTACCCTTTTAAAAAATATCCAAGCTATAAATTTAATGTCATAAACTATGCTTAAGAAAACTACATTTAACCACAAAGAATTTACATTACACTTATGTATATTTATAACCAATTATGTATAATAATTTTTTTATGTAATTCTTTTAAAAATTGTAATATTTATATAAATATATTTCTAATCTAAATATGGATGGAAAATTTGTAAATATTTCAATAGAAGTTGATCTAGAAAAATCTAGATAATATAGATATTTTTATTTAACTAATTTACTTAATATCATCCATGTCTAGACGCAATGTGGCATTTGAACTAAGCAAAGTTGATTTGATAGTATATAGGATCTTTAGAAGTGTGCCCCCCATTCAGAAGTGAACTCACTTGGCTAAACATCAAGTTAGTGAGCCTTTTGATGTAGTGCATTAGGGTTGAGCCTTCCCATGTAGTGCATGAGGGTTTTCACTTCTCATTCACTCATCTCAGCTCATTGTGGAATGTTTCATAAATGATACGATGATTGAGATTATTTTTCATGATTTATTTATGCTGTGGACTATCATCAATATGTTTGGAGTGGAGTGTAAATTATAGTTTACACATTTAAATTTTTTTATATTTTGTATAAGATTAAATACATAAAAGATTTAAGCTTTGAAGTTCTTCAATGTGTGTTTTTGATATTTTGTATAAGATTAAATAAAAGATTTGAGCTTTGAAGTTCTTCTGTGTATAGGTTGTCATTTGCTTATTTAATTTAACATGCTTTTATTTTTATTTTTCTAGGAGAATTTATCATGGAATAAAAATCTTTTATAAATAACTCTTTTTTATAAATAGTTTTTCCTTCCATGTTTTATGAAACAAATCAAATTCTTTAGTATATAATTATTTTCACTCTTTAGTATATAACATTTAAAATTTGTGAATGTTATGAATATATACAGAAGTTCAAAAATTATTTATGGCATGGACTATCATCATTGTGTTTATTTATGCCATGGACTATCATCAATGTGTTTGTAGTGGAATCTAAATTATAGTCTATACATATAATTTTTTTATATTTCGTATAAGATTAAATAAAAGATTTGACCTTTGAAGTTTTTCAATGTGTGTGTTTGTATATAAGTTACCATTTGCTTATTTAATTTGATATGTTTTTATTTTTATTTCTTTGAAGAGAATTTATAATGGAATAAAAATCTTAGAGTTTTATAAAGAGCTTATCCTTCAATGTTTTATGGAACAAATCAAATTCTTTAGTATATAATTATTTTCCTACTTTCAACATTTAAAATTTGTGGATATTATGAATATACACAGAAGTTCAAGAGCTATGATATAAACAACTATGTCAATGTCGTGTATTTCATTTGTAGATGGTAATTTCTCACTATAAATCAACCAAAATAAGAGATTTGATATGCTTTACCAACTCGCAGTCGATTCTTGAGAAAAAACATTGAGATATAACATTCCAAATTTCTCTTCCTTTACATGCAAAATTGGTCCTTGGTTCCAAGTCTGCTTTTAAAAAAAAATGATAGATCTGATGAATTCCGCCAATTTGCCCTACATCCAAATCAAATTATTAGTTTACTTCACATATATTCTCCGGGTGTAAGATAACTTCATTGTTACTTACATAATTGAGGGTTGATAAAATGCAAGCTTTACTAGCTCCTATTGCCCTATTAGTCAAATGACAGTTACCCAGTGACCATGACTTGCAATGGCTCCTACTTAATTTCTTCACAAAAAAATCACTAACCAAAAACAAATTAAAATTCTTTTCAAATTTAATTCGCAAATCTTCAACCCAAAACCTACAATTAATATTAAATGTTCTCGATATGAAACGCAAAATATAATAAAAACATCTTTCAAAATTACAAGCTTACTTTACTATCCATTTTAGCAAGGAATCATTGAAATGTTATTTTGCTCTTTCTTCCTCCAAATATGAGGTTAACTACAAATGCAATAATTCTTCATCAGAAATTTACACAAAGACAATTGATTCCCTAAAACAAATGTTGTTTAAAAATATTGTCATGAATTATTTGATAAAAATAGAACATATAATGGAAATAGAGATTATAAACCAGCATGTTATGTGCATATCATTACGCAAAATGTCTCACTTCCATGCTACACAAATTTGTACCAAGAGACATTAGTCAATATACCATTTAAATAAGTAAGCTATCATTTAGTAAACATAATAACTACTTGGAGGAGATGGAACCAGAGACATTAGTCAATATACCATTTAAATGAGTGCATAACCAAATAATGGACAATTACAACACTTAATGTTTTTTATAAAATTCTCACCAACGCATTGACACTTATAGTCATCACGAGCCAACGATATTTTAAATAACAAAATAACTACTTGGGAAGGAATGAAATGAACCAAAGTCATAAGCCAAAACTGTTATGAACTGAAACCTTGAAATATGATAAAAAAATAAATTAGAGTACACTCCATGTACATCAATGTGAGAGTGGAGCGTAACCCCAGATAGATAATAGAGATGAGTTACACAATAACTCCTTAAAGAATAAGAGAACCTCCTCCAAATACCCCAATACATTCATACATGCATATTACCTCCTCAAAAATGACTACATGATCTCTATATGTACTTATTCACAAATTGTACATGTGGCCACTTTATTAGGTTGAACGCTATTACATATACATTTGACCCCATATATACCCATCTTGAGCTCATATCACATATATTTAGTCGCATAAATGCCCCCCTTTGGGTCATATCATAGTACCTTCCTTCAAAAAGCTTTGTCATCAAAGCTTTGCAGATAAAGGTTTTACATGTTGATGAAACCAAGTAATATGATTTTCTTTTGTTTCTGCTTTCATCTTTCCATTGATGATGATCCATCCGTCCAAACTCAATTATTTTCAATCTTAATCTTTGATGGTTGGTTGCCTAATTTTATTTCCTTTGATTCCATGTATGGTTATTGTAACTTCTCTAATTTGCAGTAGTTGTTGATCTCTAATAATATCACGTTGAATAATTGTTGTGTGATGTGTTGTTCCATGAAAAATTGTTTTATGATGTGCTTCTTAACATCATTAAAAAGTTCTTGATTATCCTTAATTAACCTTTTGATTTATTCATCTTTTTTTTTCAATTCTTCCCTCGATTCATCATTTTCTAACTCTATTTTGCTATTATTTTCTTGTTTTAAATTCTTAACCTCCCTAATGAGTGTTCATTAAGGGATTGCATCTTAGCTCTTCATTCTCTTCCTGCAATTTGGAAATTTTTCTTTCGATAAATTCAACTCGAATTTTATGCATCTCCTCCATTTTCGTATCCTTGATCCATTTATTTGAGAAGAGGTTTTGAAATTTTTCCCATATGGAGTAGAATCTCGTATCTTCATCAAGGCTCATCCACCACTCGCAAGCTTCACCATTTTCTCTAAAATGGCTCTGAACAAGTGAATGGTTATAAGACTCGGTACCTGCAAGCGAATTTGGCGATTAATGAAGGTTAGATAAACTATTAAAAACAATGCAAATGTAAAACTGGAATATGACAAAATAGAAGAAAACAATGAATTAATTAAAGTAAAATAACAAAATAAGAGACAAAATAGTGAGAAATGGGAAATGAAAGATTGTGCATGTTGTCTTTCCCATTACCCCAACTCTCTCTATTTACTTTTGTACTTTCATTCTCAAAGGATCTTTTTGGCCAAGGAGAGGAGGATACACAAAGAGGCATGAGCTCCATTGTAACAAGAGATCGTCAAAATGATAATTGAGCAAACATTTGAAGTTGGTTTTCCCATTTGGGTTTCCAAGGTAAATTTATAAGTTCATTGGGATTGAACGTTGTGTTTAATGTTGTGAAAATCACACATATATGTTTGATATATTGCTCTTATTCATATTAGACTATTGCATGGTTATTTTATGAGCAGAAATTCAACCCCTGATGTAGCTCTATGTATTTTATTTATAGTTGCATTCTCCATGTGCAAGTGAAGTTTCATATCACTTATCCAATTGGGTGAATGATATAGAGCGTTATAGTGAAAGAGTCGTGAATTTCTAAATTAGTTTGTTTTGGCTATTGGGTGAATTTCTCTACCCTGTAGGTTGCAAATCTTCCCCACAATTTGCAATTTCACCATTGCTAAACTGTAGGGTGGAGGTCGTATGGCAGTCGTATAGGTCGTATGCATCCTTTCCAGTTGTTCATGCATTGGATATTGGTTGTTTACAAGCATCAAGATGTATTTTGCATTGTAGGCAAGAGTTCTTATACTTATGAGAAGGGAATACAGCCCAAAAGACTAAGATATAACGCTTGTTGGTCTAGGAATCAATAAGAGTTTCTTTCAATGTTTTGGTTCTCCATTGATGCATGCATGAGCTTATGATATTTCCATATTGACATCAACAATAGACAAGCTTCTCTCACCTCTTGATAGTGCGTTGAGCCTCTTTGAGTCAATGCATTGAGCTTCTAAGTCAGTAAAGCTCCAAGTATATTCTTTTGCTATCGGTTTATATCTTGGCAATCAATAGTTTGTTGGTTGAATTCCCATTCCTCTTCATTACTCAATCTCTTTATTTGTAGGGGTATGAATCTATGGCCAACAAGTTCTCTTTGGCATTACTTGTATTTATATTTTCCATAAATTTTCCCTTTTCAAAGGCCATGAAAGGGAAAATTTAGGCGGTATATAACTCAGGGTAAAGATGGCACTATTATATTTAAGCGACAAACAATTCATAAGAATAGCCTTGTCATCCTCCTCATCAATGATTGCCTTGACTTCTGGAAGTTGTATGATAATAAATCTTATATTGTTGATATGACTTAACATGGTGGCCTCAATAGGCATCTTAAAGCTGAATCACTGTAATTTTTGGGAAAATGTCACATTCGCTACTTGTGCCCCAAATAACTTGTTGAGATTTTCCCAAATCTCCTTAGATGATTTGTACAAATCTACATGATGTAGCACATAATCTAAAAGGGCAAGGCCGATAATGGCTTTTTCCAAATCATCTATGCTCTGCCATTCTATCAACTTGTTTGAATCTACGAGAACTGCCTCGATTCCTTTGAGAATTCTCATATTACGAGAACCAAAGAAACCCTAGGTACAGTTACGACACATAAAACATGATCTCCATAAACATTGAACGATATTATTATAGAACAATACTCTATTACAATGAGGGTCCTCACTCTTATAAAGAGCATGAGAGACCAAAACCCTAAAAGACAAAAACCCTAATATTTTAAACTAAAGTCACTAAGTGGCTTTATTACATGGGTAAGCCATATATCTCCAATATTATTATGATATGTATTTTCTACAATTCCATGCATTTGACTAAAATTTGATGTGTCAAGTGAAAGTTATGATCACTTTCGCAAAACTTGCTAACTTTTTACCCTTTCCATAGAGTCAACTTGTATGACATGCCACATGTCAAATTTTTATCATATGCTTTTGAAATTTTGTTCCAAAACACTATGGTCCAACCTCTTTCCAATTGGATCTTTTTAGAATCAAATATGACTATTTTACCTAGAACACCTATTTGAGCCTAGTTTTAGGACTACTCAAAAACCCTAACTCCCACCACTTGTAACCTAAAAATTCTAGTGAATCAAAACCTTAAATTTTACCATGCTCCTGAAATTCTTGTTGTGTGAGATGTCGCACAATTTTTTTCAAGTTATGTCCCCTTGGGTTATCAAAAATTTCACGGTATGAAACTCCCCAAGAACAAAGTCCACGGCTTTCAAGGTTTCAACTATTTAGTAAAGGGATTGATTTCTATATTGTTTCTAGAAAATTTTGATGATTTATTTGGTGATTTCTTTTATTTTTTTACATGTGGTTCATAACACTAAAGACGAGTAATTCATTGCGTCCATGGAAAACCCCCACGAAATCCACGAGAGAACATGGGGAGGCCAAGATTGGCACGATATTGATTGCTCAACAACAGGAGCAGCATACTCAACAACAAGAGCATCTTATAGACCCATTAAAGATATGGCATGTCACTTACAAGGAATTGAACTTGGGTGGGGAGGATAACAACCATTCCTCCCAACCACCCAAGCTACATCCAATGGACAATTTATTTGGTGATATAATTTAACTTGGGCTAATCATTTGGGAAAAAAAATGGAAATTGATGAATCTTTTTTTAACTCTCGAATCCATTTTAACCATGAATCCATTTTAACTCTCTAGTTACTAAGCAATGATAGAGATCATAAAGAAATTGAAATCACATTTACAGTGCTTAAAAACCTCAAATTCAGATAAATCTACATTGGTGTATGTGTATTAATTAACGCTTTATATTTGTTCTTAAAATCTTCTTTTTTACATCACATATTTTCATTTTTATTAATATTTAAATTCATAAACACGGGGTCACAAATCTAATACATACCAAGCTGTTATTTATTTATTGTTATTAAAATATTATATTGTGCAGATTTATGCCATGTACATAGACATTACACATCTCCCTCGTACTAAATTGTAGAATGCAGCTAGCTTGATGCAACTATTTAAAAATAACAAAAACCACCTAGGACAAAGACTCTCCAAATGATCTTCTAAGCAAAATCCTAGAAGTTTTTAGATGGAAAAACAAGTTGACATAAAAATCAATAGCATCACATAAGTCATCACACGGTTCCATTCTTGTAGTGATTTCCCCTATTGAATGGCACGTCAAAAAGGGGCAATACCAAGCCGAGGACAAACAATTTTGGTAGACCTAGTACCCATCTAAACCAAAGGAAATCCTTATTGTACAACGGTTACCAAGATTGTGAGTCAAATTCTCAATTGGTCAAGTTTGACTCTGATTAGACCGTAAATGCTTTTTTTCAATCTTTTGAATTCAAACTCAATTTGACCAAGATTGACTCATCAACTCAAGTTTGATGTGATTAATCACGAGTCAAATTTTTTACTACGATTAATCGTGAGTCAAACTCGATTTGACCAAGTTAGATTTGCTCAACTTGGCCTTTGTTGAGCAAGTGTCAAAATATATATATATATATATATATACATTTTTGTACTCACCGAGTTTTTTTCGAAGTTTTCCCAAATTTTTCCCTATCCAAATCAAACTCTTGGTTCTTTAGCCTCACCACAACATTTTTGTCGATTCCAAGTTTAGTGACAACATGTTATACAATAAAACTCACAAACTTGGAAACGTGTTTCTAAAAACAACTTCCACATTGCTATTGATATCCCTTACTCAGGACAATTTCCTTTCCATTCAACACTCAAATGAACTCACCTCATCCCACGTTTAACTCATGTTCGTTAATGACTTCCTTAATCAAAACATTTTTCATCTCTTGACATTTGTATCTTCATACATAGGGATATGATGACTTGAATCCGCTCTTTTACGTAGCATTCATTCTTGGTGAAACACAAATCTATAACCTTTCCTAAAAGACCTGAATATATAGTTTTGATAGTTTCCATCTATAATTATCTATAATATTTTCCTTAATAGACAAATATCTATAATTTCCTATAATCATGGAGGCTAAAGCGATGACCAACAATTTTTTGACAATGCTTCCTTTGAAGCTTGATGAACGTTACCCTACCAACATCGTGGCGACTAAGCCACTGGCATTCTGTATTCCAATGTCCTACCCACAAACCCGGCTACTTTACATGGCCGTGGCAGAGACCAAAAGAGGCCACCATGTACACTATCCGGGAGGAATTGAATCAATCCCAATAAGGAAATATTACCACCCCCACTTTACCAAACAGCCAAGCCCCGTTAAATAACCAACATTGTTAACAGTAAGAACCAGAATTATTGACCAATCAAGACTTTATAACCTTCAGGTGCAAATGTGAATCCTATAATGAAAACTAGATACCGATAAGGAGATTAATAAACACGTCATGAACAAGATCCATGGTAATCTGAGCTTCTTCCTTCAAAGGCATCTTCATAAACGAAAAAATGGTGACATTCATAGAATCCTACTCAGAAGTATTAAAGAAGTGCCAGTTTATAAAATCATGAATTAAAAGTGCCAAAAATTATTTTCATCGCTATCCTTAATGTAGTATGTTAAAGAAAAGTAATCAGTATCACATACCTGATTCATAATGTGCGTGATCTCATAAATGCATATCTCGCTTATAAACATCTCTCTTGGCATCGCTTGTAGTTTAACGAGGTCCAATTGTCTAACAATATTAATCTTCCTTTCTTGACATAAACAAATATATATAGGTAGATGAGCGAACTGAAATTAGTTGTCCATAATAGCAATGTAAAGCACATCTTTCATTTCGCCATCTCGAGCTCAAGTGTTTCACCTTCTTCGATCAATACATTAAAAGCCATTAATAATGGGAAAGAGTGGTCAAAAGAAACTGAAAATGAAAAGGTGCCTCGAAATTTGATGAGTACATGCTCTTAGTGGCAATTTTACCATAAAACGTGAACCATATTTATGTAAGGGCGTCTAGGAGAATCAATTAATTGTAGCTCGAGTGTTTGTGAGAAAAAGTTGTTATCCTTCACACCCAAGTTCAAATCCGACTTTGCAACATGTTTCTCTTAGTGACATATTTGATTGTTGACGAACTAAGTATGATCGAAATAAGAAGAAGTGTCTAGACAGTTTCCCCTAAGATATATTACCTGAAAATGAAAAAAGGACATCTAGAAGAACAGGTTCATAATTATCTTATAAACTTTGGGAAATAAGGCATCAGTATACCAACATGCCATCGATTTTTTGTGATCATCGAAGATACATGAGATGAAAGGAGTGCAAATTTCCAATATTTGTGGGGAAGATACAGGAGATGAAAGGAGTGTAGATTTCCAATATTTGTGGGTGTGCGGGATGGAGGAACACCTTTTTTAAGAATCAAACGGTGAACGTGCATCAAGGTGTATAACATATAAATAAAAGTGATTGGTCATTAAAGTCATTGTAGATGATTGGCCATGTTATTAGACTCTAATATTATATTATTATGTTTGAGTGCATCGTCCATGATCCCTAAGGTTGGAACTCCTTTCTACTCCATAAGAGAAATGACTATCAATGATCAGATAAAAAACACCTATTTGCAGTAGAAAGGAGTCATTGACCATAAAGATCACGGCCAACACACTTTTAAAACATAAAATAATAGCATAGGTGTCCAACAACATGGGACCATAAGACCCAATGAAAGGATTATCTTATATGTTACACATGGAAATTGTGTTATGGAACAATAAGATTAAAACATAAAATAAGGTATTCATTGATTAATGGTATAAGAATCAACCACAATCAAAGTTCATTAACAATTTCATATTCAAATTTCATTTCTCGAGATCATAAGATTCAGGAGTTCAAATTTATAAATCAGAATGGCACTCTTCCCAATATGCAAAAATATATAATTTGCATTATGTCAAGATTCAAGACTATTTTCCTTCACAATCTTCATCTTCTAGAACCTCAGTTAAGAAGCTCCACAGGTATTTGTCGACCTCAGGTATTGGTTCATCTCTTCGGTTTCTAACCGCATGCAGCTCATCAATCCCATCGAGTTCAATCTCCCCATCCATATACATAACATCACCTGTATATTAGCCCCATTTCTTAGAAGTCTAAGAGTAACATCAATCTCCTCGAGTACTAGATCTTTCCAAGCAAAAAGTCAGAGGGTGCTATGAAAGTTGACTGGGTTCTCATACTTCTTGGATCTCTGTATTGCATGCTTGTGAGAGTAATCATATGGCAAATGTTTGTAACCCTAAAGTGTGCTCACCAAGAAACAACCACTAATAAATTGGATCCTGGTTTTGAGTCTTGACACATATAAACAAAAGATTCAACTTGTTGCAATTCACAAGAGATAGCAAGGAATTGAACAGAACCAACACAAACCCTGCTTCTGCAATTAAAAAAATAACCAGCAATAGGGCAGTGCAACGTTTGCAAAGATATCACCCGAGATAAGTGCAACCCTAAAGAGAGAAAACAACCCAAGAAAAAGTGCACTAGAGAGAGAGAAACTTAGAGTGATGCCATAAGCCAAAAATCTTTTAGATCAGCCACTGAATTGAGTAAATGAGATTCACACCCACTCTAATACCATGTTGAGATTCACAAGAAATAGCAACAGAATTGAAAGGAAATAACCCAAATCCTAATTCTACAATAAAGAGAAATAATCACACTAGGGCAACACAAGATTCACACAAGATGAGCGCAACCTTAGAGAGAGAAAACAACCAAAACACAAGAGACTGCAACACTTTATGGTGGCAAATCACTTTATTAAGAACGAACAAATCACTTGAATGAAAAATACAAATGAAAGAGGCTGTATAAACATCCAACTCAAAGGTAGGGCACTTCCCCCATAGGGTTTTGAGCCTACATGTACAAGGTCATCATTAACCAAATCTACAATTATAACAATGATACAATAAGGTCAGTCGTACCCAAAAGTGAAAATTACACCCCTATTTTCAACACAACTGAGGCAAACACACCTGATGCACGTGAAAATTGGGCAAGTTAAGAGCATATGCAGAATCTTTCATATGTTGAATCCTTCATTGTAGTCATGAATCCTTTCTCTGCCTCTCTATCCTGGAAAGGATGTCTCCTTGTTGTTTGTTGTCAAAATTGGAATGGAAAAGGTTAAAAAACAAAGAAAATCTCCAAATGAATAAAAAACATTTGAATGGGTTGTTTTCATCTTTTGATGTTCGTTGACCACCACAAAATCTTGCTCATGAAAACCCCTTTTGTCTCCTTTGTTATTGTTGGAAACAATAGTGAGTGCGGAATTGAAAAATTGGATTTATCCTGCAAAAGTATTGGGCACAATAGAAGAACAGTGGGGTTTGATGTTGGGGACTGTACATTATTTTGTGAAAAAAAAGATTTCTATTTTCCATGTTTTTTAAACTTTCTTTTCATGGGGGTGAGGGAGGGGGAGGGGGCGGGGGGAGTTGGGGGGCACATCCCCTGATTTGGGTTCTATTACTTAGGGAACAAGCGCAAACAGCCCAGGGAACATCTCCAGAGAGGCTAGCCGACATCCCTGAAAGACATTTTTAACCAACCTAAGCTTTGAAAAAACAAAAACATTATGTCTTAAACAAGTAATAATATGGACTGCCATAGTCAATGTTTATTTATTTTATATATAGTTGAAATACAAAATTATTCAACTTCAATATAAAGGTTCATACTTGAGAATTTATTGGGCTTTGTAGTGCATCAAAATCATTACAGAAACCCATAAACTATTTTCTTCCTAACCACTGAAGCTTATAATTATTCTGAGGGAGTATCTACTAGCACAGCCACCTAAATCATGGTTGGTTGGTTCTACACCATTCAGCAATGTAAAGAGCGAAAACCTACAAAAGTGGAAATGAAACACAGAAACCCAGGAAAACAAAGGGGTCAAATAATGGACACATGAGACAGCATTTGTTTTTTATTGTTTTTTGTTATTTTATGTTTGAAATGGACTTCTTCCTCCACAGCCCACTGAACCGTGAGCATACTACTCTAGTTGGCTCCCATTTACACTAGTTGATTGAAATGACAGTTTACCCCCCTTTCATTTGTAATAAAATAAAATAGTAAATGCACTATGATTGGACCACAAAGTCATAGGGAATAGCACAGTAGTAGATCATAATGGGGTACAATTAATGGCATCCCTTCAAGACGCCAATCAACATCGACACTTCACAATCAGACATAATGTTGAATGTCAGACAATATTCGAAACACGCATGCATCCCTCTTGTGTGATTAACCAGCTCTTGAGACTCTACAAAGTCATGAAACTCAAAATTGTCATTTTTTACAAAGACATTTGTAGTGGCCACTTAATTTCAAAATTGCTTTCCTTCAGAAGGCAACCTGTTGGAAGAGAGATTTTTATATTTACTGTGTATATTGAATATCCCAGAGGGAGATGTACAATATGCTCTGATTAGAAGATTATAATCCAACAGAATGCCAAGAAAGACTCAAATTACGATCTGTGATTCAATCACTTCATGTTACATATGACTCATTCATTGAGGTTTGGGAAACTTGCTATCAGAAAGAATGAGAGAAGCACAATTTTATATGCATCTGCAAAATGCAGATAGTGGAGCAAGTTACAGTATATACAGTTAACGCCGGCAATATCCAAAGCCTAAGAAAGTTAACAACATACATTAAATCTACAGATTTCTCCAGAATAAGGAATCTTCTCTCACCGGCTCTTTTGAGGAAAAAACTTGCCCATTGAACAGCTTATTTGCTTCCACTTGAAGTCGGGACATCTGTTAAAATGCAATGGAATTAAAAACATTGACAAAAACTTCATATAAAAAGCATACCAGACATATGTCATAAACCTATAAGCAAAGCAGAAAACAGAATAACAAATCTCAAAAAGATTTCACACCTTTCATTTCCCATATGGTGCATCAAGTATGCCTCCAAGAATTTGCAGAAGAAATACCAGATCTGGACATATGGATCAAAACATGATTTGTAGGCGCTACATTCACAGAGAAGCAAGTTTATACTTTTAGTCCAACATATAAAAATGAAGAGTCCCTCAGCAAATTCATAGAGGCTGAGGAAAATATACAGCACCTGCAACCAAGCTTCCTGTTAACCCTGCAGCCTGACCCGAGTAAGTGTTAAATGCCATATCCATACTTGGCTGTGGAATTCCAGATGTTATGGTCATCTGGTTCTGCGCTGGCAGTTGCAACCCACAAGAATATTGTGTTCCTCCAGATGGCCAAGGCATTCCAGGGTTGACTGTAGGAAAAATTCGGAAGGTACAAAGTAAGAAACTAAGAAGCAAATACACAATCTATTAAAATATTGTCAGGTCATTTGTTTAACATGTGCTAAAGCTTTGAATTGTGTTATTAAATACCTTCTTGCCCAAACGTTGAACTTGTACATAATGTTTTGCACCCTCCTGCCTGTTGGTTCAACAACTGATCCTCCGGTCTTATGCTTCTATCACTCTGGAGAAACCTCTGTTGTTCGTCTTGAGCAGATGTTTTCTCACATTCAGGAATAGGAGATGGAGAAGAATCTAACCAAGCTTGTTGCAAGGGATGTCGACTTTCAGCCCTTACATAGGAGAACTGATTAGATGGTGCTAGAGTAGGGGGTGGTGGACAGTATGAATGCTGAGTATAAGAGACATTAGTATTACTTAATGGCAACTGTTGGACAGGAGGTGCACTATGAGGGACACCAGGCATGCTACTCTGTAAAAAGTCAAAAGGCCTAGTAGAATTGAAAGATACAATATTTTGGCCAGGATGTATCTGAGATGATGGAAAGCCAGTAGAATTAAATGAATCAAATATTGCTGCATTATTGACGACCTGAGCAGGCTGCTGAGTATTTCCAGATAAGACATGAAGTTGAGAGTCCTGTTCACAACCACAAGCAACCATTATATGTTTAATGAAATACAAAAGCATTTAATTTCATAATTCATGAACTTAACATAACATGCATGGGCAAAGCAAACACTTACATTTAAAGGTGTAGCATATGACTGGGGCAAGGGTGGTGGGCAAACAATGGGAGGAGAAGGCGGCGGAGGAGGTGGGGGAGAACTGGGCGGCGGCGGAGGGGGGGATGGAGGCAAGGGAGGAGGGGATGGAGGTGGATCATTGGGTAATGGCGGAGGAGGGCAGAGGCTGCTCTGCTCTGGAGGTAAGGAGCAGTGAGCAGTATCTTGTGCTATCGTTGGTGGCATATAATGATCTCTACAGGAGGTTGAATCGTATTCTGGTGGTGGGGAGACATCTTCCATTTCAAGCTCACCATCAACATCTTCCAAGATGTGCCGATGTCTTTCCATAGGATCAACAGAGCTCTCTGTTGGCTCTTCTTGCGCTTTAACAACTTCAACAGGTGAACTGTCCTCATCCTTTTTCAAGTCATTTCCACTTGGTTCCTCATCATCTTCAAATATATGTGGCATCACAAAACCTGGCAACTGAAAGGTTGTATTACTGAAAGAACAAAACAATTATATTAGAATGATCTCTAAGCATAAAGAAATAAGAGTAAATTATCATTTATGTTAAAGATAAAGCTGATATGCTTACCTGCCATATTCATCAAGCATCCCTTCAATTTCTCTCAATGGATCATCAACAGCACGCTGTACTCTAGAGGGACGCCTTGATGAGATAACACCAGCTCTATCATCATTTGAAGATCCAATCTCATTCATGTAACGGTGCAGAACAGGTTCCGGAAGAATTCTCCGTTCAAGCCAAAGCCTCAAAACCTTGAAATGAATAACCACCAAAGTAAAAATACAGTAGATAAAAAAGCTAAGATCCAAAGCATTTTGATGATGAGAGATTCTTACCTTAAGACACTGACGACGATTCTCACGTGCAATACTTCCTTGTGGAGCAGCTGCACCCAACAACCGTGGAAGAGCACCCTGCACGGCAGGAAGATATGTAGCTCCAGCAATACCTGCCACCAATTAGCATTACAAAACACAATACTTCCCATAGTCAGATCCTCACACATGTATAATCTTAATAATGTTTTCATAGTAAAGGCTTTTATTCATAAAAGATAAACCTATCCTCAGATGCATAGGATTTTCATAATGAAAAACTAATACAACTCAATCTACAATGTCAGCACCTTTCTGTGTGTGTGAACACTGAGTTATAGAATCCACAAGAAAGAACAAGTCTATCCTCCGATGGAAACTCGCTTCATTTTCCAGCCTCCGAACAATAACCTCTACAACCTGCACCATACACCAGAATATCATATATCTAATGGTATATTATGTTTCTTGACATTCTAATTTTTAAATTTTAAAGAAGCATATGCTGAATTGTTTAGAGAATTGTCTAGATCCCCACTTCTCATGTAACAGTTGAAATAAACTGTGTTTGCATTATTAAAACATCTCAGAAAAGAATGACCACTAAGGTGTCAAATTGCTTCCAAAAGTTGGACATGCAGAGGAATAATAACCAGGCAGTGAACATCCTATTACTGTGATTAGAACAATTAGAAGTCTCAGCCTAGAATAAACTAAAATTTGTTGAAACAAAAACATTGATTAAAAAGTCAATAAAACCAAAACTTGACATCTGAATAATCAGACAGATTTGGCACAATCTTCACCTGTACATGATACTTGGAAAACAATGAATGTCATGTCCTGCAGCATATCAATGTGCCATTTATCATTATATGCGGGAGTACTCCCTCCTCATCTCCGACTGTTGAAACATAAGCTCTGAGATGAACACTCACAAAGGATAAATTGACTATCCATATATAAGCTGTATAATTTGACATGTTGCTTCACCTTAACATTAAAATCTGTAAAAAAGGACATTTTATTTTCTGTGGCACATCATGTTTACTATCCCAAGGTGCAAACTTTCTCCATATTTCTTGACTCTCTAATCATTAGCTCTGGATGTAGGCACTCAATTTTTACATCATATAGATGATGTTTGATCTCTCTATTTGGCTACAATGGATTTCAGTTAAGATTGAGCTTGATTAGTAACTTAGATGCAGGATTTTATTAGAATAAGCCCTAGAAAATGCAGCAGACTCTATCTACTACATGGAGTTCCTATAACGTGAATCAGACAATTAAAAGCCAACAACATATGACCTAGCACCATGAACATTAAAATAAGGAATAAACACAATTAGAAGCATTATGAGTACCTGTGGACAGTAACTGCATTGCTCAAGATATTATAGTCTATAAGGGGTTTTGATGTTTGTAACGCAATGGCCAAAACATCATAATGGCTATTCTGTATAATATATATATATATATATATATATATATATTTTACCATTTCTAGCAATTAGATTGCAGTCAACTGAAACATATTAACACACCTTCCAATAATGCACCCAACCAGCAGACACCAAGATGACAATGGTTATCCAATTTAGTATAATAAAGTCGTCAAACTGTAGATTTACAGCAGTGGACACCATGAATTGAAAATTCCAAAACTTTCAGAAAGGATATTCACCAAAGTATTATCAATAAATCAATTGCACCACGAAGGGCAAGCTAATATAAGCTCCATGTTGCTTTATCAAATGTATCATAAATCAGAGATTTAATATTTTGGAACATGTTTTCCAGTGAAACTATTCCTTCTATTAATCAGGGTAAGGAAATAATTTTACATCTCAAGACTCAATGATAGAAGAATACCATGGAGTGCTTTTTATTTTCTATAAAATAATTTCAGCGGGATACTCTATAGGTACAAAGTACACTAAATGTACAAAGTGAGGGTTTCCTTGAA
Source organism: Picea engelmannii (assembly GCA_009831015.1). Lineage (NCBI taxonomy): Eukaryota > Viridiplantae > Streptophyta > Pinopsida > Pinales > Pinaceae > Picea > Picea engelmannii. The sequence continues at coordinate 137,200 of ML803662.1, forward strand.
AAAAAAAGGTACAAAGTACACTAAATGTTTCAGATGATACACTTATATTTTAGGTATTTCAGGCTAACTTAGGATGGGGACTGAATTTCCTGCATTCCTTATAGTCCATGGAAATGCAAGGGTATGTCTCCAAATTATATCAAGGGTATCCTCATATGCAAGGTATGTCAGCAGACCTAACCTGTCTGGTAGGGATGTCCCCACATACAGGGGACATATGGACATCCCCACTGCCAACTTCATTATTACTTATTAGATAAAAACAGACCCTTACAAAGCTAATAGCCCCAATTTAACTAAACCATCCCAATACTCAAGCCAAAAACCTAATCTAAATCAACCCTCTAACCCAACCAATTAAAAAAGTCCTCACACATAAACAAATGAAAAGAAACAGCAGCTTGTGAAAACTACTTCTACAAAAAAGGACTGCATTTGAGCACAGAGGAAAATGAGATCTATCATCCAGAGGTATCCTGTGTTGGTCTCTAAATCAAATCCAAGTCATTATACATAATAGGTGGCAGGGTTTCACTTAGATCCTCATAACGTAGAGGGGTTCAGAATAAACATATCTTAGAATCTGAGCATAACCCTGCAGCCTTATTATATTTTGTTGATCTCAGTCAATCCAAGACAATCCAGTCTACGGAGGATAGGTAAATCCCATGGCCAAGAAGAGCCCATTGGGCAGTAAAGGATGCAAGGGGGAACTGTGTACCTTGTTGAAGAGCCAAGATTGGTCTTTTGATGTGTAAGAGGTTTCAGGTTCTAACTAAAAAGGCCTTGACAAATAAGTTAAGCAGGGAGCAATACCAAATGTATAGGATTCTCATAAAAGTCACAATGGATGAATGCAGAAATGAAAACATGAATGCAGAAATGAAATATCCATTCTCCACTTTAATCCTTGACGATTTTCACGGTTCACCATAAATTTACCAAAAGTGAAAAAACCACGGCCAGCAATAACAACATAAACTGCTTGTTTACCAGACTGGAAAATAACAGATATCAAGCTTACCTCACCAGCAATGCCATATTTTGCACAATCAATAGCATGACGCGATGCTCTGCCGATACTTTCCTTCGTCCTTGACAATGTTTCAAGCATTCCTTCAAAAGTGTCCCTGGCAATTGCCGCTTCTGTATCCCCACTAAGTGTCCCTCCAACTGATTTTTGCTCTGAGCTAATTTTACCTTCCTCACTCGATTCCAGATCCATCGTATTTGACAGGCCCCACTGCTGCACATTAACTCTGGGACTTCTTGATTCCGTATGGGCAATGGCATTTTTTGTGTCCTCAGGTGCCTCACCATCAAAGTGAAGTTGGATAGGTGAACTGTGATCTGAACTACTCCCTCGGATTGGTGAAGGACTGGAAATAAAAGGAATAGAATTCTCAGTTTCTTCAAGTGAAACAGGATGTGGCATAGCTGCAGAACGTGCTTGTTCTCGCTTAGCCTGTGCAGCTGCTATAAGATGCTTCATAGATGTAGATGAGGTGGCAATGTCAGAATCGTTTGACATAGTTCTGAATTTTACTTCTTTTGCAGCATCATACCTGTAACATAAGCCAAAATGGTAAGAACAACAAAGTAAGGACAATATAAACTTGAATAAACAGGCATCTCAAAGAAACAACAAAACACAGAAAAATATAATTTGAAAAGCAAATGAATGAATATAAGACTTACACTTGTCTAAGCTTGTTTGCTTTTTCTGAATGCAACTCTGTAGGATGTGACACACCATCCAATTTCATTGTTGTAGTACCATTTATCTTCACCTTAAATTTTGAAGAACCTGTCACCTTTTCTGCTGAAGGTTCATTGCCAGATCTTATAGGAGATACTTGCTCATGCTTGCGAATAGCCACCTGCTTAGCTAACTGCCCTTGGTTAAGCTTCTCTGACCCAGACTGCCCATGATCTTTCTTAAGGCCTCTGCTATTTTTCTTTGCTGGGGTCGTGCAAGATTTCTTCACCCTGATGCTCTTTGACTTGCGTTCATATTGATCAGCCTCACCCTTTAGTGCAACATAAGCCTTGTTTGGAGGTGTGCTGATTGAATTGCCTTGTCTTGAAGCTAAATTTGAACCATCTTGCTTCTTTGGAGAAGGCAGCACTGGTGCAGTCATGCTGTGTTGCTTTTGTTCTTCCATTTTATGATCAGACAATGATGATTCACTAGACATTTTAGCATGTGGATTCCTCTCATCCTTATCTCCAATCTGCCGTTTATCCATGTGCTTATAGGTCTTTGAATCTTCAAACCATGGATCCACCTGCTTCTCCTCTACCCAATTGGTTGGTTCTGAAGGAAACCTCCTAAGGGATTGATATGAATCTGAAGACACTACAGGTTTCTTGCTACCTCCTATTTCAATTGCTGCTTTTGGAATCAATGTGTCAACTTTGACACATTCCTCATTTCCCTTAACTGACTTCTTGTCATTCTCAAAGCATTTAGTATAAGGTCTGTCATCTGCGGAAACACCACATGCATCATCCTGTCCAGCAACACCAGTTGTCACAGGTTCCACTAAAGCAGTAGCAGCCTCTGCAACACATGCAGACATAGCTTCCTGAGCCCGGTGACGTCGTTTAGAGGGAGGCAGGGCAGCTTCATCACTCGGTAAGCTACTTCTCAAACGATATTTATCAGCCTTTGGTGGCAAACATGTAGGCCTTTCCATGAAAATTGACGACATCTGCCCATGTGGCAGATCTCCTTCAGTTTCAAGACTGTTGGAACTTATTGTGTTGCAAGTTCTCAAATGGCATTCCTTTAACAGAAATGCATTAGCTGCTGCAGTATTTTCTCCGGTATTGTCAAAGGCACTTATTGTGCCTCCTTTATTCAAGCCTTCTAAAATTTTTTCGGTTTCATCTTCGGCATCAATTCTTGCCCTTTTTACCAAATGCAGATGTTCATCAAAATTGAGTTTATGTTTCCTTCCCTTAATCTGTGTCCTTTTCTTTCGATGATCTACCCCTGATAATAATTCAAGAACATTTTCTTCTTCTGTGCAAATATTTATCTTTGTTTGATCATCAGATCTCTGTGGTAGTATTGATAGCCCTGAATTATGTTTCTTCAAGAGCTTTCTTTTCTTCTTCAGAATGGAATTCTGATGCAAAAAAGTGTTTGAAACTACCCTAACTTCATTGTCTTTAGTCACAAATGTAGAAAGCACAAGATCTTTGTCACTAGGAACAGAGTTTTCATGAATATTTTCAAAATCTTTTTCACCCTTCACATTTTCTTTGAAGTTTGAAACCTGATTGCTGTCTTCAGTGTTTGTATGATTAAAAGATTCAAAATTGCTAAGACTGTTATCTGTCACTGATTTTCTCCAATCTAGGAGCTCGCTTTCAGGCACTAATCGAGGACCTCTAGTTTCTTTTTCCATGCTTTGCCTTTTCTGACCAAACAGCTTTTCGCTCATGGTCTGCTCTGAAATAATGCCCGTCTCTGTTGGTTGTGTCCCATTTTCTTCAAGGTCGGAAGAAAATACTATAATGTTATCTCTATCATTATGAATATTGCTTTCACTCTCTGACAACCTTTTGAAATCTCTCTTTATTGTCTTCAGCTCTGGCTCGGCTATTGTAGATACTGCACCAGAAACATCAGACCTCAAATGGTTCTCAAAATGGCTTGTAGGCACTGCATCAGAAACATCAGACCTCAAATGGTCCTCAAAATGGCTTGTAGGCTTCTTTATCTTTAGCACTGACCTCATATGGTCTGATTTAGATGTTGATACTGAACTGTGCTTTTTAGGCCCAACCTTAATTGCACCGAGCATCTTCCTATCTTTCTTAGCAGATGTGATCAGGGAGGTAGCAGGCTTTTTCTTATTCTCACCTACCCCATGTGCCCTTTGCCAGTTTTCCTGCCTATGTACTTCCCTTTTACTATCATGTTTCTTGATGACAGTATCATAACGCATTTGAATAGATGGATCTTTTTGGATATTCAACATTTCCTCTGACTCATCAGTTACTTCTTGGATTTTATCGTCTTTTGTAAACTGTACTTTCTCTGCGGAATCCTTTGAGCTTTCATCAATAAATGATATGGCTTTCCCATTATCAATCTCTGGGATAAATTCATGTTTCTCTGTATCTTTATCATCAAACTCCTCACATATCTCTTCCACTGCCCGAGTAAAGTCAGATTCAGCCTTTCCTCGACATTTAGCTGATAACTTATTTTTCAGCTCAGGGGTGAATGCCTGAACGTCAGTAGGAGCACAGAAACCACTGCAAAAGAAGTAATAAATGTTAAAAAGATGAAATTGGAAAACCAAAACCTTCATCTATTTGTAACAACAGTGTCGCATCTTATATTTAAGACCAAGGTGACAAATCAAATAAGACAATTGACATGCTATAGACCACAGATAAGATTATCCGAGCAGAGTATAATCAGAGACAATTATCAGGCAGCTAAGGAGGTTTGAGGAAACAAGGGTATCAAAAATACACCCAAAGCTCATTTTTTTCATTTTGGATATCCAAATACTAAGTTTACAGTATAGTATATCCAATATGTCTATGGTAATCAATGACATAAAATATGTTTCAGCAATATTAAAAACACTAACACCAAGCTACCCAATGTAATTAGTAAGCATGATAACAAATGGTGGAGAATCAATAGCAGTTAAACAGAATTGACAACAAAAAAGATTATAGAATTACAGTGTCCTCTGTATGTTAACAGCTAAGAAAAACTCACAGAATATGACTTACACTTATAAATATTAGTATTTTGTAGTGTTTTTGCCATTCTTCAATCAATGTGCAATAACGAAAATAATCCCTTTCCTGACAGTTTCCATAACAAAAAAGCTAAAAAATAGACCAGAAACTACATCATTCTATTGGTATTTCAAAAACTCATGATATGGTGTCCCTTACATTTCATTTGTACCGAAGAAATACACAAAAACCTTCCTAGGATCAGACGGTTGTTCCCAATCTTCAGGCCTGCTTATCTGCAATTCCAAGAAACATACATTATCAGAATATAGACCATTCCCAGTCGCATGTTAGAATATGCTAAATTTTCCCTAAGATATGGCCATTTCATATAAGGTTTTGACAAGGAGTTCCGTTCAAATAAACAAAACTAAATTTTAGTAAAATATAATACTTCTTCATTTTTCTTTTAAGGACCTGAATATATACATTAATATAATTTGATCTATGTAAAGGAAATTCAGTTGAAGGCATAGTGCCTATAAGAAGAGGCCCTGACTCATAGGAGAACCCCATAATTCGATACAGGTGCACACAAAGTATAATCTACTTTCACTGCGAATAATTGACAAACCTGTTAAGTGCAAACCAAATAGACAACAAACAGGACGAAATTTAATCTATGTAAAGGTGATTTTGTTGAATATAGCCTATAGGAAAAGGCCCTAACTCATAAGAGAACCCCATAAATTAATACAGGTGCACATGAAGTATAATCTACTTTCACTGCTAATAAATGGCAACCCTGTTATGTGCAAACAAGATAGACAAAAAAACAGGACGAAATTATAGAGACGGGTGATTTCTATGACAATATGACCAAGAATCCTCATCTAATTGTTCATACTATAAGCTAAGCAAAGATGAAAAATGCGGAGATCCCATATTCAAAGGCAGCATATCTATGCTAGTCAAACTTACTTCCTCACCTATGAGGTTGTGGTTCAGCAGTGAAGGCAGTGGAATGTCAGGCTACCCACCAGGTCCAATTCCAGGTGCAAATCCTGGGTGATTTTGACACAAGAGTATCCCCTCGTCATGGCAACTTAGCCAAGTGAAAGTACTTGTAATTAGTAGTTCGGCTTTTTAGGGCCATCACGTTTATTAAAACAAGCCACTTGTATGCCTGACGTATTTGGGCCAATTTTAATGCTCTTGGAGTTTAATGGAAGCACTTTCCACCCCAAAAAAATAAACTTGCTTCAATCGCTTGGGTTTAGAGTCTAGACAGTAATTTCTGGTATAGGGTTTGATTTCCCGTGCAGGGTTTCAGAGAAACCTCGTGCAGCAACATGGTTTTGCAATTCTAGGAGTAAGAAAAGAATATCGGCACAGATTGGGGAATCAAAGTAAACATCACAGAGAAAGATGCCCGATAGGCATTGCAATCATCATAATAGATATGAAACCCTATGACTAGAGCCGTAAACATTCACACAAACCCTGGAAAACAATTGGGCATTAACAAAAGCGACAATAAGACTATAACTCAATGTGGCGAATGCAAATAACAACAAGAGCATCTCATATATAAATGAAATTTAGGAGAAATGACTGGGGATGAAAAATAGAATAGCATACCTTCGCGGGCCATGCCGGAAATCCCTTGACCTTGGCGAGCACGAGATCTCCGAGACTCCACTGTCTGCAGGCAGCTGCTTTGCTTCCTCGTCTTTTAACCGGTGCCATGTCGTAAAACCCTGACGGCAACGACAAACGTAACCCTTGTTATTATTCCTCTCTGGCATACCCTAAACAAGTATTATACCCTGCCAGTCCTCCTCCACAATTCCCATAACACCATGAATTTCCCCCTGCCCCTGACGCCACAATAGTATCAATGCCTCGTATCAATTGGGTACCTGTTAAATTATCGATTAATATTTTACAGTGGCAATATTTCCGTGGCTCCTTGGGAATGGAGGAACGGGCATATGATCGAATCCGCTAGCCGGAGGTTTCGACCTTTGTCTCTCTGGCAATAATAATTATACGAAAGTGAAAGAATGAAGAATGGAAGATCGATTGCAAGCGAAGATTGCGATGGAATTTAACAATTTTGAGCCTCCGCTCCATCTCGATCCAACCCTTTTATAGCTCAAGATTTACATCTCCCCAATGCCCATTCATATATAATTTGCTCTTTGGCGTGTTTTATGCAACCAATGGGGAGTTCTACGTGTTTAACCCCCTCCTGACCGACCACTTACGCCTTCTCCTCTTTCTTTTTAAATTTTTTTTCATATATTTAGGAAATGATAAAATATATATATAATAATATATATTTAGAAAATGATAAAATATATATATAATAATATATATAGAAAATGATAAAATATATATATAATAATATATAATTAGAAATTGATAATAAAGGAAAAAGTGTAAAATTAAATAAAATAGATGTAAAAAAAATTAGTAAGTAACTAATTTTTTTTAAATAAGAAATTAAATTTATTGAAATTTAGATATATTATTTAAATTTATATATGGAATTAAGATTAAATGTTAGTAAATTTGCATGATGTAGATGGATTGGAAAAAATTTGTAAAACACCTGTATTTACTTGTGTCTTATTCTTGGGGGCTGGGTGATTACACCTAGGGTTATAGTGATAACTCACAAACCCATAAAACTATCTCAAGAACATCAACAAATCATTTTACACGATATGGATAATAATGATGAATCTATTAGCATTTACCAATAGGATAGATAATTATCATCATTTCCTATTAACCATTAAATTATAATAAATTTTGTCATTTATTTTTAAAAATAAGTAAAAAAAAGGGCACTAAAATTAATGACCGGTTATGTATATGTTTTCATTATAACATCATATGTGATGTAAAAAATTGGTTGGTAAAAATATAACATCAAGATATTCATAAAATGGTTGGGAATGGGAATTAATTAAAAATTGATTTGCACGTGTAAGGTGTAATTAATAAAACATTAATATAATGTGTGGTAATTCAATGTCCATGAATTTTAGTTTTACTATTTCATGTTGGTTTTTTTTGAGATTGCAAATAATTGTAATTATATATAATTATATATATATATATATAATTTGAGTGGGTCTAATGGTTAAGAACATGTGTTTTCTCTTAAGAGGTCACATGTTCAAATCCAAAGTGGGTAGGCTATGTATACCTTCGTAGACTTTAATTAACGTTGTGTAGGTTAGGATATATAATATTTTAATTTATTTTTATATTTTTTTGTTTGCTAGTGTGTTCGTTTTATTACGAGTGAGACTAGTCTATGGTCTAAGAAATCGCAATCCAAGGGTATCTAAGTCGTCAAAATCATTTGGAGATCGCATCTGACCTCGGCTACACCAACCTTTAATATGGCTGGGTTTTTTTTGGGTGTCTCCTCCCACCTAGCGCAAGTTTTGAACCTTGGCAACCTTACAGAACAAAACCCTCGAAATCCAATCGAGCTAATGGGATTTGACCAATTCATCTTTATATTAGGCTTATGTGTTCTGTGATATTACATTCTAGATGGAGAAAGAGATTATTATATTATGAGCAATAGGTTTTGAGAGACAAAGCTTGAAGGTTTTTTGGTTAATGGTGAGTACTTTTACTATAGGTTTGCAGTTCTCCATATAAAGAATTTAGGTTGATTTCATTACATATATGATGAACAAATTGAATAACATGGGAGATCAAACGAGATTTTCTTTGTTTATGGAAAATATATTTCTACAACTACGTTTCGATAACTGGTGATCACTCTCAAATTGTTAAACTAGTACTCCTCGCTCTGTTTAAGACACTTCATCTCTCGCACATAATGAACCAACGACAGACACTAACATTCATTCCATCCAAAACACAAACAGGGTTTCACATTCAAAGCTTGAGGAACTCTTTGATGAAAAATAAAGAGAAAACAAAGCCTTGATAAAAATGGTGAGAGAGAGCCATGCCTGGTTGCTTATTCTAGATAATATCTGTCGCTACTTCTTGAATTTAAAAGTAAGGAAAAGACATTATGGTTTGTTCGATAAAATAAAAGAGAGATTATTTGTAGAATGTTGAAAATATACTAGAAAGAAAGAGGAGCGATTCCATTTTAATGATAGTGAAGATGAAGGGTTATTGGTTTGCTAGAATGGAACCCTTGTTGTCTACAACTATTCTTCCCTAAGAGTCATCAATTCCATCTCTTCTTACTGTCGATGGAAATCCAACAACAAAAAGAGTTTCGCGGAAGTAGCCATGGTCGACCTTTTTTCGTCGGTGATTGGCAAAGGCTATGGGGAAGACATGATTGCATATGAGGAGGAAATTGTGGAGTTGTGTGGTGATCCTTTAGAGGGTCAAAGGATCTATTCCAACCTTGGTTTAGGTCGATGGGACACTACACAGGATGCCAATAGGCTTATACATCTGGGGTCTAGACCATTGGAGGAGACCACCATGGAGACATTGAGTGAGTTGGCACAATATTTGGGTGAACAGGGTGTTAGGATCTTGGGACAATTGGAGGAAGGGATGATGAGTCCTTTCAACGACCAAATCAAGGACCATAAATACAAATGCAGTTCACCCCAAGCAAGGAATAATGACCTCGATCCTACAAATCCATCAACCATGAATGCTTAGTCAAACAAGCATGGTGGCTTATCGCACTCAAGGTATGAACCAATAACCACATTGAACGAGGTTTATAATGAGTTTGATTTCCTTTGTAGTTGTGATATTGTTCGGAAGGATAGGTTTTTGGTTTTGGTTTTGTTGGCAATATGTTGGATATGGATTTTTTGAGTGGTGACCCATCCTCGAATTCAGAGGTTATATGGCATTAGTCTTAAGAGGGCTCTGGAAAGCCAAAGAGATGTAAATGCATCAAGAAGACACTAGAGGCCATCAGCCTGAACCTAGGTGGCAAAACAAAACTTAATGACAATATGGAGATGGGAGACCACACACTGGTAGGACGTTTTTTGGAAGAGAATGTGATCGGAGGAATTGAAGGATTGGACCAAGAAAAATTTCAAACCCATGGTATGGACCTCTCCACGTACCCTAATTCTAGTAAAAGGATGTTTGGTTTGGGTGTTTAGGACAACCGAAGAAGTAGAAATTATCTTGCAAAAGCACTACAAGTGGGGATCTCAATCATTATTCTTGAAGAAATGGCATATTGAGTTCAATGCCAGATCGGTTAGTGTAGATATTCTCCCAATATGGGTTTGTATCCCAGGGATACCATTGATTTTGTGGTCTAAAGAGGTGTTCGAAAAAATTGGTAACACCTTAGGTACCTTTTACGAAGCAAACTTGTCTTCTTAGTGTATAGGTACTATGGCATGGCATGAATCTTTGTAGGGTTGGAAGTGAGCAAAGGCTTGTCATAATCCATGGATATCAAAATGGGAGTCGATCTCTTCCATCTCAATCTAAACTATGAGGGTATTCCATTCAGGTGTGTGCTATGCCAATATTATGGGCACCTTGTTACATAATGCAATTACCTGAGTATGTGGAAGAATTGAGCTCTAAGGAAGCATTCAAGAGGCCTAGAGACACTGGAATTGGAAACAATCTAGATTACAAGTGCAAAAGAGAATGTAGGGGTTCAAGCGAATTTTGATGGTCTTAAAATAGGACCTATGGTAGCAGATGGTCAAACTTAAGCACTAGACAGGTCAAAGAACCTAACCTAGACATGGGCAATAACAACAAGGAAAACAATACAATTTCATGTAATTCCCATCAATCACACTCTATGAATACAAGTTTTTATTCGAGAAAAAAAATTGGGGGACATGAGGAAATGAGGTTGGGTCCAAAGAACCAGAATCCATGGGTGATTTTTTACCCAATTTGTTTGGTTTGAAAAATCCCAACCCGCCAGCCCTCGTACCTATACCTGGAATAGTAGAGGGTTTGGGTGTTAGACAAGCACTAGAAGGTCCCCCTACAAACCATATTATGGATTATACTCTAGATGGAAAGGGTACCCAAGGCTCCAATCCCCTTAAACCGATCAAGTACAATTTAAGACCTTGAAGCAAAGCACCCTGAATTTTCCATGAAAGGTAGTGAGGGGCTTAGGTTTCTTTAAAGACGAAGTACCCAAATCCAAGCAACGGGGAAGGAAATATTAAATGTCTATGGCCCCAAAACAAGCACCCTCTAAGGTCATGTGCGGGAAACCACTATCTTTAATTGGGGCTCTTAGAGCAAATTCCCTAATCAAGGGTTCCAAATGATTTTCCTTACCCTTGATTGCAGAGGGTTTTCCAACCCCTCTGAGAAGTTGGTTGTAAAGAGATTAGTTGATATCATCAAACCTTTTATTATTATATTGCAAGATGCAATGTCATATGGGGAGAGAATCACTCAGGAACTCTCTAAACTATTAAGTAATTGGGATTTCTATTTTATAGATGTCACTGGGAGGTCAAATGGGAATGTAACTAGATGGAATAAATGCTCCTTCGCCCTCACTAGTTCGTGGGCCTTTCCTATAATGTTGAATGTTTATGGCCCTTACATGGATAGGGTGGATTATTGGAATAGATTTTTCAAAATGGACAAGTACAAAATGGATTGTTTGTGATAGGGGTAGACTTGAATTTTACCTTAAGAGCATCAAAAGTTTGGGGCTCGACTACTTAATTGGGTCGTGTCTCTTGTTATTTCTTTGGAAATTTGGAAGAAACTAGTCTTTCAGATATTGAACCTTCTAAACTATCTCCCACATTGAGTGACAAGGAGAGTTGGGGAAGCCAAAATTGCTAAGAGGCTCGACATGTTTTTAATGTCCGAAGCCTTCTTAGATGAAGTCATAAGGATCAAACAATGGGTCACCACCCGGGGGGACTCTAATCATAATCTTGTGGTGTTAGAAGTGCCATGTGCAATAGAGAAACATGTTAGCCCCTTCAAACCAAATCGAAAGTGGATGAAGGTGGAGGATTTTGTGAAAAAAAATCAAAGTTGTTTGGAAAATGTGTAATGGTAATCTACGAGAATCTACTCAAATTCAATTTCATCAAAACTTAAAAGAGGCAAAAAAAAGGTGGTTGATAACTGGGCAAGGGACAAATAGGTGAAAGATGATAGGTTTCTCAAAGAAGTATTGTTGTGAGAAATCTTACCCTGCGGATAGGTTAAGCTCCCCTTAGCTAGGTTTTCTTTGGCTAAGACATAATAGAGCAAGTTGACACTAACATCCCTTGCTCCTGTCTATTCACACATGAAGACAAGAAGAGAGAAAGGAAAAGAGAGTGCACCTTTTTCGAAGGTTATCCTCGTTTCTCCTTGTTTCTCTAGCGTTGGATCCAGTCCTAGCTCGATCACGATCTCCTTGCACTTAAACAGAAGGATCTTCCTCTTCTACTACTTGAACAAGGTTAGATAAAAGCAAATCTAACTACATGAAATAAGCATGATATTCATATGTAAACTTAAAAGAGACAGAAGTATGGGAATAGGCCAAGTTATTATTATTAAGAGAAACAAGAAAGGCTTACATCCATGATGTGATGCAAATCTTCCTCCATGCTTCTCCTTTCTAGCCCCTACATGAATGCCTTGAGATCAAAATGATGATTCTTTAAATGGATTATTTCCCTCTCTTGGGATCAAAGGCTTGACATATGAAATCTTCCCCCTTTTCACCATGGAAATGCCTTCAATTTATAGGACTGGGAGGCTCAATTACCATGGGATATTTAGGGAAGAGGTTGAGGATATGGCTCCATGAGTTGGGATTTTATCCTAAGATAGAGCCATAGGATATGATTCGAGAAAAACCAACCTCATCTCTTCAGAGTTGTCCCTTAGGAAAAGGTGGGATTCTCCATATTTTCCTCTAACCAAAGTGGTGCTCCCCTAAGTTAGAGACAAGGCGCCAGTGGCACTCCCTTAACATGGAAAATGGAGCATCGGTGCTTCCTATACATGGACAAGGGGGTGCCACCTTTCATAAATTCCCAAAAAGTGGTCGAATTTCCAAGTAAAAAACATGTTTCTTACCTTGAAATTATGGGTTTCTTTCTCCAATGTGACTTAGGGATCATGGAAAATGTTTTTCATGGGGTCAACGAGTTGTGACACTTGGAAAAGTGTATGCGACACTTAGCAAGGTGCATACGACACTTGGAAAAGTGCCTGTGACACTTAACAAGGTGCATACGACTTTGCGACACTTAAGTGTGGCATTTTGATGTGTAACAGATGCCCCCTAAAGTGTGAGGTCAAAAGAGAAACTTATGGCTGAAACACTTTACAAATTCTTCAATGTAAGGGTGTTGGAGTAGGAGAACCTGGTAGAAGCTGCAAACAACCACCAAACAATATAAATATATGTTTCATTCCCGAGGCAAAGATACCTATGCTCAGAATACGAGTTGACTCAAAGCATGGTCGTCGACCAATACACTATGGATCCATGAAAATATTGACTAAGGATATGGCCACCAAAGATATAATGTGGATCCATACATCCATGACATAAATTGATCGCAACCACGAAAAATACACAGTGGAGATGCGAGATGACAAAACATAGCCACGAATCAATACAATGTGGATTAATGTGATAGTATATTTATCAGTAAGATTTACAGCATGGTGATTATACTGAAATATTGTATATGCTCAAATGATCTCCATCGTAGGCTGGGAAAAGCACAGAACATAGTGAGTGCTCAACCCAGGGTCTTTGTCCCTATCCTGAGATGGTATGATTCTATCCATGTGAATAAATGTCTTGATGTCGAACATGGTAGAAACCACTTGATTATTGGTCAATGAGATATATCATTAACAAGTGCAAAGGAAATCACCAATGATGACAATGATTCCCAAGGTACCTTTAGTAAATTCCAACGAATGTGAATAAATGAGTTGAGGTCGAACATTGATGGAATCATCTGATCAGAGGTCAATGGTGTAAACCTACTATTGGAAGAGAGGAGGCAAGCAGGCTCCAAGGTACGGATTGGTTTCTAAGTCTAATTCCAGGATAATGTGTTGAAGTCAACAAGAATAGACTCGTCGATGATGTATCCCCCATCATCGACATGAAACTAACACAGGAAAGTGATATGATATGGTGGATTAAATGAGTATGGAATGACACATGAATGGAAACTGGTAATACTACAGATGGTTGGTTTGGAATGAAACTTCCCTTGAACATTATGAGGCACGACAAATGACTTGGTAGCATTGACTCTAAGAGTACCGAGAACATAATGTGACAACAATAAGAGCACTCTTCGACTAGAATGAAAAAGTGTAACGAATTGGAATTGGTATGACTAAGAGACAAGCAGATTACCTAATTGTAAGACTAGACACAAACATGTGCCATGTTCAAGGGCGACAACAATTTTTGCTATGAGAAATCTTACCCTATGGACAGGTTAAGCTCCCCTTTGGACCAAGACCTCTTCTTTGGTCCAAAGACATAAGTAAACAAATGGTTGCTACTTTCCTTATAGATATAGTTCATTAACCTATGGATCGAAAGAGGAAGACACACCTGTTTCCCGAAGTTTGTCCTCGTTGATCCATCATTTGTCTTTGTTGCTCCAATCCCTTCAGCGACTAAAGAGACCTGCAAAATAAGAGGTAAGCAAACCTTCCTACTTCTACTAGATTTCGTTAGATAAAAACCAAATCTATCTATACCTGATTCGACTTAAGCACAAACATTATCATGAACAACATAATGAAAGGAATAACCCAGTTGATATTAAATGAAAAACCAAAATAAGGCACTTAAAAAGCACGTTTGATGCAGCAACAATATTCTCTAATCTCTCCTCATCTAACCCTTGCATGAAATTCTTGAGATCAAAATGATGATACTTCAATGGATTTCCCTATCTTGGGATCAAAGGTCTGACATCTTAAATCTTCCCCCTTTTCACCATGGAAATGCCTTCAATTTATAGGTTTGGGAAGCTCAACTACAATGGGCTATTTAGGGAAGTGGTTGAGGATATGGCTCCATGAGTTGGGATTTGATCCTAAGATAGAGCCATAGGATATGATTCGAGCAAAACCAACCTCATCTCTTCAAAGTTGTCCCTTAGGAAAAGGTGGGATTCTCCATATTTTCCTCTAACCAAAGTGGCACTCCCCTAAGTTAGAGATAGAGCGCTAGTGGAACTTCCTTAATATGGCAAGGGGAGCATCGATGCTCCCTATACATGGACAGAGGGGCGCCACCCTTCATAAATGCCCCAAAAATGGTCGAATTTCCAAGTAAAAAGTATGCTTCTAACCTTGAAATGATGGGTTTCTTCCCCCATATGACTTAGGGATCATGGAAAATGTTTTTCGTGGCATCAACGAGTTGTGGCACTTGGAAAAGTGCATGTGACACTTAGTAAAGTGCATATGACACTTGACAAAGTGCATGTGACACTTAACAAGGTGCATACAACACTTTGTGACACTTGAGTGTGGCATTTTGATGTGTAACAAGTATAGGAAGCCTTGGAGGTACTCTATGATAGTGAAGGCTTTGGGTAATTGAGCGAAGAAAAAAAATTGAAGTAAAGTCTATAAAAGATAAAAGGAGGGTAATTCTTTTGGAAAAAGGAAAAAAATGGAGAATCAAGAGCAGGGCATTATGGTTACAGGATGGGGATGAAAACACAAAATTCTTTCAGATGTATGCAAACAATAGAAAGAATATAAAATATGTTTGGAAAATAGATAAGGAAGATGGTACCTATGTTATAGATTTCAAGGACACGACATTTGAAGGTGTAAAGCATTTTCCCTCCCTTTTCAATGAAGACACCCATGCTACATTAGCAAAAGTGATCAAGTTTTCAAACTCATTCCATGGCTTCATCAATGAGGAAGACAATTAGGCCTTGACAAAGCAAGTTGGGAAAGAAGAACTATATCAGATTTTGTTGAGTTTTCAAAAGGACAAAAGTCTTGGGCTTGATGGACTACTAGTGGAACTTTTTTTGAGATGTTATGAATTTATAGAGGAAGATTTACGAAGAATGGTGGAGAGTATAAGAACACGAGGAAAAATGTTGTGAACTTTCAATGCAACATTCCTAGTGTTGATTCCTACAGGAGATAATCCCACAACATTTGAGAAATTTAGAGCTATCTTTTTATGCTACTGCATTTACAAAATCATCTAAAAGATAAAAAGGTGTTATTAGACTTTGCTAAGTTTTCAAATGGACAAAAGTCTTGGGCCTGATGGACTACTGGAGGAAATTTTCTTGGGTTGTTATGAATTTAGAGAGGAAGATTTATGAAGGGTGGTGGATGTTAGAAATAATAGGTGTGTTTGTTTAACCATAGACAATATAGCAATATTGTCACCCAACCATAGGCCGAAGCCACCCCTGAGCACCTTAACCTTGACAAAGAATAATTCTGGAAGCAAACCCTAGGCATAATAGCCAATCAATGTAGTGTACCTCTCTCCAGAGATAGCACACAAGGCAGAAAGTCTAAGCCTAAACTGAGAATATAGGTTGCAGTAGCTGCAGCTGCAACTACTCTCCAGGCTTGCGCACTTACCCAATTTCTAGAGTGCCCACTCTTACATTTATGCAGTTTCGAGCTGTGTGTACCAAATGAGATCTGGCGTCCTGTATTTATACTATTTCTCCTTAGTTGTCTGGGCCGACTTCTCATTCTAGAGGCTAAACAATAACCATAACCAATAGAAACTTCAAGCCTAAACCGAGAATACATGTTGCAGTAGCTACAGTTGCAGCTACTCTCCATACTTGTGCACTTACCCAATTTTTGCAGTGCGCACTCTTACATTTCTGCAGTTTTGAGTTGTGTGTACCAAATGAGATCTGTGCTGACTTCTCATTCTGGAGGCTAAACAATCAATATTAAATATTTCCTTTAGTCTACTTGTCTTCTAGGGTTATGTCCAATGCTTTAGGGTTTCTTCTCGCTTCCCATAAGATTCTATTCTTGTCAGGGTTACACATGGAGGTTAATACCTCCCGCAACTACCATAATATCAATAGTGGAGACTACAAGAACTCAAGGAAAAATATTGGGAGCTTACAGTACAACCTTCCTGGCACTGATTCCCAAAGAAGATAATCCCACAACCTTTGAGATTGAAAGGTCATTGCCAAAAGATTAAAAAGTGTTCTCTCAAATTAAATCTCATGAGAACAATTTGGATTCTTAGAGGGAAGACAAATTCATGAGGCAAATGGGGTAGCACACGAATGTATACATTCAATAAAGGTTAGAAATCAAAGATAGATGGTGATGAAAGTGGACCTGTCCAAATCATATGACGGGGTAAGTTAGCATTGCATTAGACTTATTCTCATACAATTAGGCATGTGTTACTAGTTTGTTGTATGGATAATGAGTTGCATTTCCTCAGTATGTTTTGTTGTTTTATTAAATGGAGCAGCAACCACTTTCTTTAGATCAAGGAGGGGCCTTAGACAAGGATGTCCTGTATCCCCCCTTCTCTTTCTTTTAGTTGTTGAAGGCTTAAGTAGGCTACTTAAAGAAGCAAAGGAAATGATAGTGCAAAGGTGGTCCCCATTAGAGTTCCATGCAATATCACACATCTACTGTTTGTGGATGATATTTTGATTTTTCGTGAAGGTAACAAAAGGGTTATAGAGAAATTCAAGGGTATCATGGAGTTATTTTTTAAATCAATTGGAATGGTCATTAATATGGAAAAATCTCCAATGACCTTATGGGGGGTATCTGAGTAGGGAAATAACTTTATTACTCAACTATTTCCATTTAAGGTGACTGATCTGGAACATGGTTTGAAACATAGAGGCTTATATTTGAAGCCAAACCAATATAAAATATGTGATTGGTTGTGGTTGATAACAAAATTGGAGAAGAAAATGAACACCTAGTGCAACAAATGGTTGTCCAAGGGAGGTCATCTGGTTATGGTAAAATCATTTTTGGAAGCAATTCTAGTCTATTGGATATCACTTGCTTAGATCCCAAAACATGTTCTAGAAACCATTAGGAAATTTTGCTACAAGTTTATATGGTATGGAGACAAAAGAAACAAAGGTTTAGTGTTGGCCTCGTCGAAAAAGTTGGCAATACCAAAAGCCTTTGGAGGATGGGGCCTCAAAAATCCCTTTCTATTTTCAAAGGATTTTGCTGCAAAAAAAGTGTGGAGGTTAATTCAAGGAACAGGTCCATGGGTCCAAGTAGTAATAACTAAGTACATATCCCCTAATATAGTGGAGGATTGGATCTAAACTCCTACCAAACAACATAATAATGCCTGAATAATCTAGAAATCTATTATCTATGATTTCCATCTTGTTGGAAACTTGTTGATTTGGCAAATTGGAAAAGGGGATAAATTGCAAATTGTTCTTGACCCTTGGGTAGGGAGAAAAGGTAAGCACATACTTCCACTCTAGATGATTTAGGAACAAAGGAGCAAAGGTTACTTCAATCTCTAAGAGGCTACAAATTGGGCAAGGATCGTTGCTTGGAACTAATAGTGGTTAACCTAGGAAGAAATTGGCTTGAGGGTAGAGTATGTAGAGGAATGGAAAAGATTCACAAATCTTCCAATAGACAACAATGTTAGACTCATGGAAGAAGAGGACCAATTGATCTAGTCATTGAATCATGCTGGAGAATATGTTACTAGATTAGGCTACAAAGCACTTGCAAAAGAAGGAAGAGAAGACCAATAGATCTGGTGGTGGAAAATTGTATGGAAATTAAAATGTCCCACGAAAAACAAGATCGTTATGTGGTTGATTTTATTTAGCAAGGCGCTCACATGGGATGTACTCCAAAATAAGAATTCTATAGGGTCACAATGGTGTTGGCAATGTCATCAAGCAGAAGAAACTATTGTTTGTCTCATGCTATAATGTTTGTAATCCAAGGAGGTATGGAAACAGATGAAAAGTCTAATAGGGATTGGGAAACTTTAGGAAGGAATAAGTCCCAAAGAAGCCTTAAGAACATGGTGCAACAAAATGAGACTTGCAATATCATATCACTACCTCTCAACATAGCCCGGGGAGTATGGCTTGCTAGAAATCTAAAGTTGTTTGAAGACAATGAGACACTTCCTCTCGAATGTGTCATACATGCCATAAATATTTTAAATGCCTAACCACAAGTGCAGGGAAAAACTATCCCTCTTAGGCAAGGTGAGTGGAAATAAATAAAAATATTCCATGGGATTTTTTCGATGGTGCTTCGTAGGGTAATTCCTCTAAGGGAGGTCCACAAGGCATACTATACCTATATTTAAACCATAGTATCTCTTTTAAGGATGGAATTAGTCAATAAACCATTAATTTATTTGAAATGATGACTTTAAATCTAGTTATGAAATTAGTACAAGAGTTTGGTGTAACCCAATTACAAATCTTTGGAGACTCAATTTTGGTTATCAAATGGATGCACAAAGAAATTGCCCATGGGAATTTTACATTACAACCCTTGTCTAATGAAGTTCACAATCTACTTACCTCTTTCTCATACACATCTCTATCTCATATTTATAGGGACAAGAACAATGTTGCAAACATACTCTCCAAAGTTGGTGTTGGGTAAGACAAAGGAACTTGGATTACTTAAGTAATCCATAATGGACACACTACAAAGTACAATCATGAACCATGGACCTAAAGTTCAATATTTTCAGTGTCTTATCTCGTATTTTGTATAATGGTATTATCTTTCACAATTTACTCGATAAATGATTAATGTACTACTTTGAATCATTTTTGTTTTTTCGACAAGGTTATAGATGTAACTGAACAAAAACAAAATTTGAATTTTTTTTGTGGTGATGGATTGGACATAGGAATGTCATGTAAAGGGCTCAACATAACTTATGAATGCCATGGACATCTAACTATGTATTTTTGTTATATTAATAAAAATACAGAGTTTTTTCCTTGGAAAATACATAATATCATATTTTAGATACCTTGAAATCGGACTACACACACACACATCCCAGTCTATACAACATTGGTTGCTTTACCATGGAGTGCATATTGGTAACTGGATGGTGATGGTTGAATAAAAGTCAAAGTTTTGTATAATACTTTATATCGGTTACTATTTCTATGATGAATTTGTCTAGTAATGGTATAAAGGGTAAGTCAAAATTTTGCATGATAGCCAGAGTTCCATTGTCATATAATGTGAAGATTGTATTATCTATCCACATAGTTTTTTAGTAAGTTAATCTTGTAGGAAATGAAATCTCTTTAATTTAATAAGAAATTAGCATAAATTTTAGGCCGAAGCAATGTTCTACCACGATCCAAGGCCCACACATGGTGGAACAATGCCCTCAGAGTTTTTTCCCAATTCTAAATCAACCTAGCCCAATTTTAAATTAACCCAAATCATCAAAAAAATTGATTAAAGTTCCATATTGATGGGAACTCTAGTTTTATGTATTGTAGAATTCCGACAACTAAAGGGAAGTTTGCCTACAATATTAGACAATTCCATGTAGATTCATCTTAACCCAAGATCTATTAAGCACCAAGAGGGATTAAAAAGAAACCAAGGGGTAAAATTCTTGACATTTAAAAGATTGACGTTAATATATATATATATATATATATATATATATATGCTAATTTATTTTTTTATTATTATTGATTTTTTATATTCTTTTTTATTATGATGATTTGTTTTTTTCACTTATATGGCATGATTTCTCTTGGGCAAACAAAATATGTCAAGAATGAATATTTACATACATTCGTAGTTATAACATTCCAAAAATTCTTGTAGGTATAGATTCCTAGAAAGACACCTGAAATTCTCATTGATTTACAATACATAAAGACTAATGAAAAACATGATGGTTGTTGGCTTGTCCATGTCCAATGATCGAAAAATGAGAATCTCGGTTTCCCATATCCATATCTTCCATCATTTGATGGACACTATCTTCCTCCTTGAGATCTTCTTGGACTAAATTCACTGGCATCCTATGGTTGGACGCAACATAGTGGGATCCTACACTGAGATTGTTGTACATATTTCTCAGCATGGAGCATTTTGCCTCCAAGACATCAATTTATTGCTTGTGTTTAACCAGAGTATTTATGATCATTGCATTGTGAGAGGTGAGTTGATGCTCATTCTCATGGACTTTAGTAGTCCTAGAAAGAACTGAGACTCTGTTACTTTGAATGGATTCCTTGTGCCTTCTTGGAACCCTGTAGAATTCCTAGAATTCCTAAGCTTCTAGATAATCCATGGATGAAGAATCAAAATCACACAAGGTAAGACCACAATGCCAGTGCCAAACAAACACCCGAGTTTGTGTGATGGACAAACATTGTTTCCCATAGAATTTTTTCCTATGAAGTGGAGATAAATCCAATTTCCAAAACAAAAAAAGGTCCAACACATTGTGCCATAAACCACCCCTAAGTTGTAGGGGGACCAAAACACCGAATATCCACAACTCCTGAACACCAAAACCAATCAATCCATAATAATAGTCGCTAAGAGGTAACCACAGATAAATAAAAATCAATAAACCAAACACCAAGCAAATTCCATAATTCCACAATGAAGAGATGACAATACATTGAATAACCACTAAGATTTTATTTGCTAGATAGAGACTCCAATACACAAACTAAAGATAGAGGGAAGTCCTTACCAGGTAGAATCTCCAACTCTGAGCTATCATCCATAAAGTTATGTCGCTCAATCCATTTGTTCAAGCCTACAATATCTCACCTTTCCCTTGATAAACTACACCAAATGGTTCAATATGCCATCCATGAATTAATCCAGGAATGNCCTCAATTGAACTCGGATGATAGTGATGCCATGAAATATGTTGATTAATGGTGATGTAACATGTTTCCATGACCATTAAAAAATCAAGATTATGGTATAGCTTGATGTTGCGTAGCCCCTTTTTCCAAATAATCCCCATTTTGAGCTTAGTTTCCTCATTGGCCTAAGAGTCAACCTTATTGTTATGTTCTCTTGGAACTTGGAAGAACAAGACATTTTGAAGTCTGCAAACCTATTTCTGAATTCAAGTTATTATGGATGCTAACTTACTATAAGAAGGACTCTTTATTGAGATCATCAAGTTAATGAGTATACTTGAATCATCGATAACAATCAATGTCTTTGTTTTGGCTTCATTTATTGAGAGAATTCCCTGAAGAAGGGTGTACACCTTAGTTTGATTGTTTGAGGAATTCCCTGAGCCCCAAGCAAAGGTTGTTCCTTGAGGTTCCTTGGGCCCGAGAATATCCCCCCACTCATGCCACCCCTTCACTTTATATTAGACCTCAACTTTTCTTTCATTTTAATTTACTAGCATTACATTACGATACACATCTCATCCATACGAAAAATTAGAGTGCATCGAGAGAAGCTGCATAATGCAATAAATACTTATTCCATTTTATCCATTATGTCTCCTTTTATATGCAAAATAAAACATCAAATTTCAACATTGTATAAATGCCTCCAATCTATTTTTCCACATAAGAAATGCTTAATCTTGAAGTATCTATAATTACAACACCACAACATTTTCTTCTATCCATCACATGAACTTACATGCATGGTTTTTGTTTGTTTGTTTGTTTGTTTGTTTGTTTGTTTTGTTTTGTTTTGTTTTG